>PVHP010012686.1:0-44757 GCA_004024765.1 Zapus hudsonius
TCTGTTCTTTTGGGAGTTCACTTAGTAAGATCTGCTCAAAGTCAGACCATTTTTTCCTAAATTTCGATATTTCATTTTTCCTTTTAGCTGAGTAAAATTCCATCGTGTAAATATACCACAGTTTCTCTGTCCATTCCTCCATGGATGGGCATTTGGGTTGATTCCAATTTCTTGGCTATTATGAATTGAGCTGCTATAAATATGGTTGTACAAATGTTTCTGTGTCGAGATGTGACATCTTTTTTTTTTTTTTTTTGGTTTTTTGAGTTAGGGTCTCGCTCTAGCTCAGACTGACCTGGAATTCACTATGTAGTCTCACTGTGTGGCGTCAAAGCCATAGCAATCCTCCTACCTCTGCCTCCCAAGTGCTAGGATTAAAGGCATGTGCCACCATGCCCATCTCCTGTTTAAACTTTTTAAATTAAATTTTTTGTTAGTATGCAAAGTGGGTTTTATGATGACATTTCATGAAAGCATATGATTGTACTCCGCAGGTATTCTCCCATTACCATTCCTGTTCTGTCTTTTCCCTCCTGCTTCTTCCTCCCAAAGTATGTCCCCTCTTCTTTTAGGTTACATATATATATTTAAGTATAGATTACATACATATAAGAAATATATGGCATTTGTCTTTCTTTTCCTTCATTTCTATCATTTTTGTTTACTTTAAACTTTCCAATATACTTAGACTTCTATTACTGTATTTATCAGAATGAAATGGTTTAATTTCAGCCAATTCCATTGCCTTGAATTCTCCTATTTATACATACTTTTTTTCTGGTATATTGCTTTGATAGTTCTTCTAACGTGGTCTGCTAAGCAATGGTGTTATGTAGGAACTGCTACTTAAAATGCAGATTTATGGGCCCATCACCAAGGGACCTGGTGAATCACTCTGTGGAGATGATGTTTAGGAAGCTGTGTTTAGTAACTTTCCATGTGATTATTGTATACATTCAAGTTTGAAAACTACTGTGTTACTGTCAATTGAAAGCCATCATCACTTGCTGCCTGCAGAAGAAACTATAGACAATGAAAATGGCTCATGATATTGTTTTTGTTTTCTAGGTACTGTTGCCCTCCAAGACTATCAAATTGAACTCTATATTCTCTAAGTGAAACAAGAAATTTAGCAAAGGTGACAAAGATATTAAATGCACACAAACACTAAATGGGAATTTATTCTCGATATATTGAGAATATTAGAAAAATAATGTTCTTCCCTACACCATGTAAAATAATTTCTTTTTACTATTGGAGCTACACATTCTACACTGAAGTAAATTTTGGTGCAACTCCAAATATGCGATGAAGCTTGAGTTCCAGCATCATGATGAGTCTTACTATTCTGCTATCCCAGCCTTTGGTCACCTTGACTTCCTGATTGATTCTTTAATGTACAGAAATGCAGGTTATGAGCAGAAATACTTGATATTTTTCCCTAAAACTGATTTTTTTTTGTCTAACTAAATTATCCTATCTCTATTTGATTTTCCAATGAGACAGATTTAAATCTCTTCAATTGTTTATAAAAGAGAAAACATTGTGCTTTAACTGCTGGACCATCTATTCATTCCCAACCTCCTACCTTTTTGACCTTAATGAAAAATTTCAGATTTCAACAATTTAAAGCCAGTGTTAGGAATGGGGTACCTTGGTGGCATGGCAGGGGTCAGCAAGATCCAGAAAGGAGGCTCATTCAGGGAGATGCCAGGGAATTAGCACCCCATTAGGGAGGGCAGAGAGGAATAGGTGACATGGAAAGATGAATGAGTTTGGGTTACCAAGCATAGTAATAAAACTTGTTTTTAAATATTTGCAGAGGGGTTTGTATGTCCCTGTTTAAATCTTGTAATGTCCCTGGATGGTAGGGCATATGGGGAAAGGCAAATCAGGAAATTGTGGACATGAAAACAAACCTCACCCTCTCGTGGTTTGCATATGCTGGGATGTCTGCAGGAAACATATGCGAGCTTGGGGACTGGGTGCTTTGTGCTTTTCTCAAAAATTGGTTATTGATAAGTCATCCATTGAGGTTTTCAGAAGGAAAACATGAGCATCGCTGAAGCTATGCAGAGTTTGCTTTTTATCGACACTCATCAACTTGTCATCTGTGGAGAGTAAGTCACTTGCTTTGTACTTCTGCATAAGGATTGCCACACAGTCATCAAGATGTCACATCCCACAGCTTAGTGAATAGATGAAAATAGCCTTTGTCCATCTGAAGTTGAGGTTTGAATGTGAAATGTCCCCAAAGGTTCATGTATATGGACAGTTTGTCTTCAGCTGGTGGTGCTATTTGTAAAGGGTGTAGAACTTTTGGGAGGTGGAGCTTTGACGGAGGAAGTGGGTCACTGGAGGGCAGGTCTTATGGTTTCCTGGCCTGCTTCACTTCCCATTCATCTTGTTTCCTGACTGCAGATACTATGTGACCAGCTGTGCTTTCCCTCCAGCCTGCCATGCTTTCCCTGCCATGATGGACTCTACCCTCTGGAACTGGAAGCCAAAATAAGCTGTTTCCTTCTTCAGATTCTTCAGGTGGTTTTTTTTTTTTTTCCCCCCGAGGTAGGGTCTCACTCTAGCCCAGGCTGACCTGGAATTCACTATGTAGTCTCAGAGTGGCCTCAAACTCACGGTGATCCTCTGACTTCTGCCTCCAGAGTGCTGGGATTAAAGGCTTGCACCACCATGCCCGGCAGGTGGGTTGTTTTATTCATAGCAGCAATAAAGTAATAGATATGGACACCTGTACAAGTATACTCGGTCATGTTCCCAGCATGTCTAACGGCTCACAGCAGCACATACAAGCAGCACAAAGGTTTAGGGACAATCAAACTTGTGATCTGATGCCAAGTTGTGCTTTTGACCCTTTCTCCACCTTGATCTTTCCAGTAAGGGCCTCCATTTCCTGAACCTCAGTAGTTCTGTTGGCCACATTGATGGAATTCACATGAACAAGAAGTTCATAAATGAATTAACTGTTTTGACATCAAGATCCTTCAAAAATATCTTGAGGGCTGGAGAGATGGCTGGGCTGGAGAGATGGCTCAGCTGTTAAGGCACTTGCCTCCAGTGCCTAAGGCCCCGGGTTCAATTCCCCAGGACCCACATAAGCCAGACCCACAAGGTGGTGGCCCTGGTGCATATTCTCTCTCTCTCTCTCTCTCTCTCTCTCTCTCTCTCTCTCTCTCTCTCTGCTTGAAAATGAATAAATAAAATATTTAAAAAGTATCTTGATAGACTAGCTCAGAGATAAAATAATTTTTACCTAGCATGCCTAAAGTTCTTGGTTTGATCTGTAGTCATTAAGCATGCCCTCTCTCTCTTCCCACTCTTCTTTCCCAGTGCCTTCTCTTGGAACAGGATGAGATAAACATCTCCAAGCTTTTGCACACTTCAGCAACATGCTGTCCTTTGAAAAAGTCACACATATACAAAATGTTGACAGACTTTTTATCAGTTCCATAAAATTCAAACCTAAAAAAATATGGACCTGGGTCCAAAGAAACTATTTTCAGGAAAACTATTGGATTCCTTGCAAAGGATTTTTGACATAGAACATAATCTTCTTTCAGATTGCTAGTGGGAGTGAGCTGGTCTCCAGCCATGCATAAATTTATCCATGTGCAACTGGTAGTGGTTACTAAATGGGGAAAAGGATCATAAGTAGACTGGGCCAAAGACTGAGGCCGGCAGGCAGGACGGAGCCAGGAGGGAGAAGTTCATTGTTCACAGGGTCTTTACAGAAATTCTCCAGTGCAGGGTTTCACTGAGCATAGATCACCACCTATCCCAGAGTTCAAGAAAATAAGCCATAAATAAGAAAGTGATGCACCTGAATGTATTGTAGAACTGCTGTGTATTGCAAGAGAGGCAGGGAGAACGTGTCTGTCCTGGAGGATGGTGCGAAGCTGAGTGAGTGGACCAATTAATTTTTATGAAAACTCTTTCCTTAACCTGGATATACAAATGGTGGTCTAAAATAGGAGGAAAACGAATGTTCTTGACTTTGGTGGAAAATAATTTGTAAATAATGTTGGGTGGGGAATTCATAGATATCTGGATGGCTATTTCCAGGGACACTATGTATTCTCGGTACCTCTTCCCAGGAAACAGTCTTTTTAGTTGCTGGAACACTGAGTGCTACCATTGGAAAGCTTCTTTTGTAAATTTTTTCACCATTATATTGCAATTTTAACATGTCACATGTTTGGCACTTTTAGCATTTTTAGACTGGTCTTTGGTTTATTTTTGGCCCAGTTTTACAACTCTCTGCCAGCCTCTAACTTCTGTTATATAGCTGACCCAAAATAGTTCCAAAGGCTTAGATGCAACTTGATATCAAACTTTTCTCCACAATTATTATAGTTAGCTTTGTAAGTCACCAAGGCCTCATGAAAAGTCTTCTTAAGTAGTTATTAAATGCACAGGATATGTTGTACTTTGGGTTCATGAGATGAATAAACCAGGTGACTGTGTCACTTGTGGGTAACTCCAAATCAAAGATGTCTTTGCTACAGTGAGAAAAAGTTAAATGTAGAGGAGTTGGACTGATTTTTAAATAGCTTCATCTATGCTGTATGGCCACTAAGGCTGTAGAGAGTCCTAAATCTTGGTAATCTGATTCCTTTCGCTACCACCAACTAATGATAGTAACTATCATACTTGGATCACCTATAATGTGTCAAGACCTTTACTGTCTACAATCTTGTTGCAGCATCTCATTAATAGTTAACCGAAGCTATTTTCCAGATTTGAGCAGTTTTAGTTTTAAGCAATGGTTTCTAAACATTGTTGCACCAGTTCTGGTGGCAGTTTTAAAAAATCCCAGTGCCTGCACTTACTACTTCAGAATTTCTGAGGATGGAAACCACATATTAGAGTTTTAAGAATACATATACAGAATACATACATATTAGTATTCTGAGAAATACTAATAAACCATTTTTTTCCAAATGACTGGCCTAGAAATTAAAGAGATAAACTAAAGGTCATCTGGCAATGACATGACAAAATGAAGGGGCCATCATTTAAGTCCAAACCTAACACTTTTTCAAATAACACCTGGTCACCTTTCTTTTTACTACTGGGAAAATGACAGCATAGATAGAGAGAGAAGAATCTTTGTTCCCTGATCTCAAAGAGTCCAGCAAAGAAAACTGTATTAGGTGAAAGCAAAATCAGGATTCACCTATGTAGTATGGGTTATAAACTCAGAAAAATTTGGAAGCCACTGACCTTCAAGTCAAGTGGAGAAGAGTGACAGGCCAAAGATGGATACAAAAGACATAAAAATACAAATGTGCTCTAGAACATCAAATGAGATACACAATAAGCATTAATTCTGCAGTTAAAGGAAGGAAATTAATGATAAGAAAGAATATGAAAATCAGACACTGCTCAAGGAATGTCTATTCAGTTGGAACACACAAAAGGGTGTAGATGTGTTCAAGGTGGGGTTATGGCTGGAGAACTGGGTTGTTGGTGGTGGAAGAATCTATTAGAAGCGATATCATATTTGTTTAAAAAAAGAATTATTCTGGTTGTCATATAGAACATTCTAGGAGAGCTAGAGTGAACAATGTCTGGGGCTAATAAATATTTCTGTTGGTGATCCTGGGATATTCACATGTATCAGAAGTTAAAGTGTTAACAAAATACTTGTCTGCTTAACGGGCAGTACACCTTCATGCTCTACTTTCTGTTCTATGTAAACGAGTGTACTTCATTGCACTAGTGCTATTTGCTATCCATCACATGGTTTTCATAGCCTATGAATGGCTTTCATTTTGAAGAAATACTGATGTGGTTCTGGGAAGATGGCTCTGTAGTTCAAGGCACTTGCTTGCAAAGCCTGAAGGCCCAGATTAAATTCTCCAGACACACACACAAAACTGGACTAGCATTCATTGACAGGAGCAAGAGACTCTGACACTACCACATACACACACACACACACAAATAAATAAAATATTACAAAAAGTACTTATGCATGCATAATATCTACTAGTCCATAGGAATAGGCTAGATGGAATGTTAATAGAAATGGAAAATAACAGACAAAAGGAGATTAAAATTTCAAAATATAAAGAAAAGGGAATGAGATCTAACCAGGATGATTTACTTTTTGCCTTGGGAAACTGGTGGATGGTTTTAGTAATAGAGAAATGACTTTGGAAAGAGGCCATGCTTGTCCAGTGAATATCATGAACCTGTGTTGCCATGAAAGCAAAGTCATCTACAGGACGGGTCTATACTAGAGATGTACTTTTTTTGTGTGCTGTTAGAAGGCTACGAGGGATGAGCTTGCGAGGAGACAAGGAAAAGAGGGTAAGAAGGAGAAGACTCAGCATCAAGTTTTGATAAATTCCAAAATTTGTCAGGTAAAAGATAATGACCCCTTGGGAAGTATCAGGGGGGTTTCATAGGGAAGTAAGAGATCCATTTGTGTTTCTTAAAATCAAGAAAAGACTGTTTAAAGTGAGAGATGAAGGAATCAGCAGTGTCAAGTGCTAACGTGCAGGGTGAAGTGACATGAAGATAAAAGTATCTGGGGTTTTAGTGGACATGCGTCAATGGTGACAATAGAGGTGTTCTTATGAACCTCTGAGAGTAGAAACTGGCTTGAGGAAATGCAGAGGGATCATCGACCACCATAACGAGAGGCAGGAAAGCAAGTGGACTGCTTTAGGGACAGTTTTAGATAGACATTGTGTAGCAAGAGGAGAGAGCCCAGCCTTCTGGAATCATCTTGAGACTCTTTGCGCCTTCATTCCTTCTTCAGGCTGAGTTTCTCAGGTCATCTGTGGTTGAGGTAACACCTCAATTGAAACATGCGTTTTATGCATTGTCAATATGGATGTTTTTAAGTAGAGAGTGGATTGATTTTAAATCTGGGACACTAAGTAATTATTACATTAAAACCCTTCTAAGTCCTAAAAGACTTTTGAGCATCTCCCACGCACCATCCCACATGCCTTACACTCCTACACCAAGGCAATAGAGGTATAGAAGGGAAGGAATTTGTTTCTGTGACGTGTATCAGAGCTGGGATTTCAGATGGAGTTTACTTCAGTGTCTTTTGTTCTCTGGTCTACAGTGCTTTGTCTATTCCTGGTAGGGTGTGTTTCATAGAAGGCCAGTTCTTCCCTTTGTCCTTTGTAGGTCTCTAGATGAAGTCTAAACATTCAGAGGTCATTTTCAACAGACAAACTTATCTGAGCATCTGTCACCCTCTCCACACAAGACTGCTGTGCAGCTTTACCATAATGGCCTATTATTCCAGGAAGAATAGATATTAGATTTTCTCAAGCCATGACAACATAAGGCTAACAATGACAGGAAGACACCAATGGGAAACAATAGAATTGTCTTTGTGCAATTGCCATTTAAGAAGTTAAAAAGATCTTAAGACAGTTAAACTTTGAGGAAGCACAAGCTAGCAAAATAGATGTTACCTTAGGTGGAGAGAGAGAGAGAGAGAGAGAGAGAGAGAGAGAGAGAGAGAGAGAGAGAGAGAGAGAGAGAGAGAGAGAACCGACATTGGCTCTTCTAACTATCTTAGCTCATAAGTCATAAATCACCATGGACATATTTCAGTACCAGCCCCATTATATGCTGTGTTTGGAGAAAAACTAAACCAAACTAAACAACTCTCACTAAACACCATCAGTTAAAAACACAAGACCTAAATAAGTGAGCAGACTTGGGCTATCCAGTCATGGGCTCCACAGACATTATTGAATAGAGACAATCTCCGTATGTTGTCCACAGGCCTAATTCATGACCCACAAATCTGTTACTATGGGAAAGTGGTTGCTGTTTCAAACCACAAAGTTTTTAGGTGTTTTTCCCCCATGGGAGAGCACAAACACAGTCCCCCAATACCACAAATTATGCAGTCGAGTTTCTCGCATTAGGTGGTTTTTATGTAGCAGTAAGTTACTTCAACAGCATTTCATTAAACAATTTTGCTTGATGACAGAGGAATGAGGGATGGATTCCAACCACATCTGTCTGATTATAGAGCTGGCTGCTTTCTGCTATTCAGTGTGGTTTTTCTTTTGGGACTTACAGACTGTTGTGTACTTTTCCACAAAGTTTCCTGCTAAGTTTCTCTTTAAACCCTGAAGACATAGGAAGGGGAAAGTCTAAGCCTGTGAAAAATTGATCAGTCCTGCAACTCCTGGTCCCAATCACCGGCTCCTTCCCCCACTGAGCTGTTGACCAAAGTGACCCATGAGGTCCCAAAAACAAGACAGGATTCTGTTAAAGCTCTTGACTGTCCACCCCAGGCCTGAGGCAAGATCCTCTTGCTGAAGAAACCACAGAAAGCCATCTCTCAGTATTGAGAGACCCTGCGAGGTCCAGAATGGTATCCAGTCCCCAGATGGTAGTCATTGTGGTTCTGGAAGACACTGAATAAGCTGCCAGGGGAAGCTGGTCAATGACATCTGGAGTAAACAGAGACCACTGGCATGAAACACAGTCTGCTGCCATGAGTAGGCTGATCATACATCCTACTGAGAGAGAACAGTGAACCAAGAAAGGAGCACTTGTGCAATGGAGGAGCCAAAGCCTGGGGGAGACAATCAACAGCTTTTAAATTTGGCCAAATATTCCACTTAGTGAGGGAGAGCCCTTAACTTGAAATGGGGATTTAGGGTGATTTGCACTGGGAGCTGGACTTTGGGGCCCCCAAGGAGAGATGCACTATGTGAGAGATTGACGGAGAGGCTACTAAAAATAGAATCTAGCTAATTCAGAAATGTATATCTCAGTTAACCTATACTGATCTCATTCTCTGATAGAGATTCTGTTTATATCTTTCAGAATGCTGCGAGAAAGCTGTGGCTCATCCATCCCTACCAATGAACTGCAGGCCGATAGCTGACATCCTGGCAAGAGATGAGCCACCCCAGACATACCGTGGAGGATTCATATGGAACCCCACAAAGAATGATGAGATGAGCAAGTGATCCATAGCCACAGCCAATCAGTCAACACAGGATAAGCCAGTGAGACAGACGCCAATGATTTTCAACACAACCTAAAACAGTAGTACAGAGACCCCTAAGTTTTCAACAATAAAGCAGCCTTGATACTCACCCACCACGACTCAGGGAACTGAGTGGAAGAGGGGGCGGAAAGATTGTGAGAGCCTTGGTGGGGGAGAATATCCAGAGACATGGCCCCCCTCAGTAATAACATACTAGGGACGGCAGAACTGGGCTGACTCCTAGACTATCCATGGTCCCCTGCCCCAAGGACTGATCCAGATAGCCCACGGAGGAGGATATCCAGCTGATTGGGGATGGGGAAGAGGGGCATTGGGGAACTGGGGATAACAACTCATTGTTTGCCCATTAAATATTGTAACTTATTGTGGACAATAAAAATAAATAAATTTCATTTTCAAGACTCTTTAGCTGAAAAAAAAGAAATGCTTTTTCAGCATAGCAATGAAAGATAAACAAGACAGACAAGTTCCAAAGCTAATTTGTCAGGCTGTTGTTAATTCACTTTCCTAGACCTTATTATGTATCTTGGTATGAAAACCAGAAAAAATTTCAGAAGAATAACTTTAAACCATCTCTGATACTCCCTCTTTTCAGATGTTACAGTATGAGCACATTTCCCTGCTTATTGATTTTTTAACTTATTTTTTAATTTTTCCTGTGTTTGAGTGTGGTATTCATGTTTATATATGTGGGCTTATGTGTGTGCAGATGCTCCTGTGTGTGTGGGGGGGGGTGTGTGTGCGTGCGTGCACCAGAGGTCAATGGCAATTTGTGTTCCTCTGTTCTTCATTCTTTTTAAGTCAGCGTCTCTTATTGAACATAGTACTCACTGATTCAGCTAGACTAGATAGTCAATAATTCTTGCATATCCTCCTGTTTCTGCCTCCTCAAGACTGGGATTACAGTTCACATGCTTCCATGTATAAATAGATGGGTCCTGGGGATTTGCACTCAGGTTTGTGCAGTAAGCACTTTACCCACTTAGTGGTCACCCCAGCACCTGATTGCTTTTTTTACATTTTAAATAACAATGCTGAAGATAATTCTTCCAGAGGAAAGATGCAAAAGAAAAATTGTACTTTTTTTTGATGTAAGGCCTCACTCTAGCTCAGGCTGACTTTGAACTCACTCAGTCGTCTCAGGCTGGCCTTGTACTCATGGCAATCATCCTACCTCTGCCTTCCCAAGTGCTGGGATTAAAGACATGTATCACCATGCCAAGCTGGAAAATTGCACTTTCTAATACTTTCTGTGTTAGGAATTCTCATTTTGTGGCATCTTTGAGTCTGGCAGGAGTTAATTTTACTGGATGATGAAGGGATGTTTCTGTGAAGGGGTTCTCTCTTTCTGTGGGAGTAGACATACCCCGTGATGATAATCCTGTGAATAGCTGTATTCATCAAATTCCAAAGCAAATACTCAAGTGAACTGCACATAATAGATCAGACCACAAAATAAAAATTTCCTACAACATTGTCATGTTTGGGCCAATGTCTATGATTTGTGGTGTGTTTAAACTGTATATTGTTTATATATGCATTTGTTTTTAGTGACAGATATGTACAGTGGACAGAAAGGCTTGTTGCTTAGTGGATGCTCCAATATCTTGCTGTTTTCTCATATTGCTTATAAAATACTGCATAGATATGGTGGGTATACTTCACACACATTTTGTTATGATATATAAATATGTTATTTAGCTACTATTCTTTTTTTAAATTGTTTATTGAACAAAAAGTACTTCCCATGAAGATTGGTAGGTTCTGGAAGGATGAAGGCATAGTTCTTATTTTTTTGTGCGGTTACAAATCATCTATTTTTTAAAACCTTTTTAATGACAGCCTCCATAATTATAGATAATAAACCATGATAATTCCCTCCCAACCCCCACTTTCCCCTGCTCAAGTCCACTTTCCCTTTATCCACTTCCCCTCTCAATTAGTCTCTATTTTGTTTCAATGTCATCATCCCTTCCTCCAATTATGAATGCCTTGTGTAGGTAGTGGAAGGCACTGCGAAGTCATGAATATGAAGGCCATTTGTGTCTGGAAGATTGCATTGTAAGCAGTCCTACCCTTCCTTTGACTCTTACAATCTTTCCACCACCTCTTCCACAAAGAACCATGAGGTTCTTTTGAGTCATCCCGTTGGTCACCACCATCTGGAAAAAGAAGTTTCTCTAGCCAAAAGTGAGATTAGCATTAATATATGAAAATACACGTTAGAAAAAATGCTTCTTTTCTAACTTTACAGGGCACATTGATGGATATAAGATCTCCATTTTGAATAAAAAATAAACAATAGTAGTAGTTCCCTATTCCCCACTACCCAGGGCCTATGACTGCTGGTTAAGACTGTTGATGTTTTTTTCCTACAAGTTTGGATAGCACTTTCTGGCACCATGAAAGCTGGCCAGTAGGGGGGCAGGATTCCTGCAACCAAAACATAATGGTGTCTCCAGCAATAGGGTCTTGGCTGCAGCTCTGGTGGACAACCGAAATATATTCTTGGCGGGGGCAGGGGTGTCATAAGCCTCCCTGACCAACCACTCATTTGGGCCTGTTCCATGTATGGTACTGGCATTTTGCTGTAACAACCAATGGCTTTAGGGCATAGCATTCTCCACCCCAGCAGAGCACTTATGGCCAAACTCTTTAAATAATTTTATTTTTATAAAAGGTTATACTCTTATATCCTCTTACCTCCAGCTCCCTTTCCCCGAAAGCCCTTCTCAGTGGGGTTACTGGAATTCACTGTGAGGCCATGAAGTCCTCAGTTATTCTCTGTGTTGGTAGGGGTGGGAGGAGGGCTGGGCCTCAGGATATTCTTAACCAACCTGTGGCTTTTATAATCTTTCCACCTCTTCTTCCCCAAAGTTCCCTGAGCCATGGAGGGCCTGTTAGCAGTCTGATTTAGTGTTGAGTTCTCTGCAGCCTCTGGATGTCTGCTTTGATAGTTTTTGAGTGATTACAGTGTCCGTCACCATCTACCTGGAGCTGGTTGTCAGGCTATCAGTGAGATCAATATTTCTGTGACTGCTTTCTCTGCAACGTCTCTTTGGCCCTGGCAGATGTAGTAGAGGTGACATATCTTGTGGTAGGCAGTTGGCTATCTTTTCTTGTCATATTGGTGGATCCTGGACTTTCTCAGTATTCTGTGTCATCTGTAAAATAAAACAGGTTCTCCAACCAAGAGTGAGAGCAGCTTGGATTAAAGGGGCCAAGCACAGTTGTTTGAGAGACTTTCTGATGTGTATGCCTACTCTTCTTATCCAGAGAGCAGTAGAGGCTTCTCTCTGGAGTCTATGTGTTCCCTGTCCATGGTTGTAAGTACCAGGTTCCCAGTACCAGGTGTGAGTTATCTTCCACTAAGCGAGCCTCGTGTGCAATCAAAGGACAGTTATTTACATTCAGAGGCTGTGTGCCATGCTTGCACAAGTGTGTACTTCTTGCTCAGCTGGTTGATTTTGTAGCTTGCAGGATCCTCTGCCTATTCATGCTATTTGTAACCATTGTCCCCCAGCAGCTCCCATAGTACTTTCTAGGGCTGTGAGGGAACTGGCTCGCCTCTCAGTTCTAGCATGGTGTCTTCATGTCCTGTAACCACAGCCTGTGGTATAAAGGAATATTATAAAATTAGATGTCAAAGATGTAGATTTCCATATGACTTGTTCATAATATACTTAGATTTTTAAAAACCTTTCCCAACTCTCTCCTCCAACCCTTTCCCCTGACCCCACTTATATATTTTCACCTTCTGTATTATATACTTCTATTTAAATATCTATGATACCCTGCCCCAAGCCCTGCTTTCTTCCCCTCCTCCACTCTGGCTTCTTTTTACCTTCATGGCCTGTACTACTGACTCTTACTTACACCAACTTACATACAAATCTAAAAATGTGAAGGTAATATCTGCATCTTGGCCTGTCTTTTTGATTCTGTGTTATCTCAGTGTTGCAATTACCTACATGTTTCTGGGAAAAAATACCTGATCAGAAAGAGTCAATGGAAGGAAGGCATATATTTATTAGGGGAAGTTTCGTCATGGCATCACAGAAGACATGGCAAAGCAGGTGGCTAGGATGTCATATTATATCACCGCAGTGGGACAGAAGCAGTCTGAGTGAACACAGCAGATTGGATTCATATGGCTCAAGGTCTGCCCCCAGTGACACACCTCCTCCAGCATGTTTCCACCTCCTGGAAGTTCCAGCAGCTGGGGACCAAGCACAGGCTCTCCTCTGCTTGCTGGTCATTATGAGGGAATAAGCTTCTACCACATGCTCTTCCCACCATGAGATTCCCTTTCCACAGGACCAGAGTCAAAAGAGCAAAGGATTATGAGCTGAGACATTGAAAATTATGAGAAAAGATTATTTCATTCTTTAAATTGTTTATGTTGGGAATTTTCCCCACAATGACAAACATCTGATTACTATAGAAAATTGGTACCAGAAAAGTGGACGCATTCCTATGATTACCAGACTATGTGGTTCTTAAATCCTTGGAACTTGTTTGTGGGAGAACTTTTGGAAACTGGAGAAGTCAGCTTGAGACAGTCTTAGATGGAGAATGTGGGTAGAAAAAACTGCCCATGAAATTTCAGAATTGAAAAAGACTATTGGGAATTGGACTGGAGGTCATTTGTGCTACATTCTTGCAAACAACTTGTTTACCTTTTGTCTGTGTCCTGAGCCTTTGTGGGAGGATGAATTTAAACATTATGTACTTCTAATTAGGCAAAGGATGCTTCAAGGCAGTATAGTTGATCATTCAGCCTGTGCTATAGTTATTGCTTTTTACTAATGTGGTGATTTTATAATTGTTTTTTCAGTCTGGGGTTTTAACCCAGGGCCTTATTTATGCACACTAGGGAAGCAAGTACTCTCCCACTGATCTCTATTCCCGCCCAGCGTGCCTTCCTGATCTATAACTTAATCAGGATGTCTGTGATGGTTAGATTTTGTTGTCAACTTGGATCTTTGTAATTATCTTGAGTGGGTCTCTGAGGATGTTTACAGGAAGGCAGCCTCTCAGCAAGGGGCAGGATATAAAGAAGCTCAAAGAAGCTAGAAGTAAACATCCTTTCCTGTGTGGGCATTGCAGGAAGGAAATTCCAGAGTCTTAGGAAGCCATTTAGTCTGGGGAAGGGTTGTAAGACCCCACCCTAAGGCTATATAAGGGGGAAGAAATTCTCTTTCCCTCCTGCTTGTTTGCTAGTGTGTGTGTGTGTGTGTGTGTGTGTGTGTGTGTGTGTGTGTGTGTGTGGTATAGGTGATGGGTTTCTCTCACTGCTTGGACCTGTGAAAGGGGAGCAGCATCTTTTGCATTCTGGAACTTCCCTTGTATCTATCTATAGCTACAAAAATACCTTTCCCCCCAAATTGTGCCTGGTTTTAAGATTCATCCCAGTGGCGTGTGGCTGACTATGACAGTGTCCAAGATTTAACTCTTAATTTCATCTGTCAGGAAAGATGATGACATTTCTGACACCCTAGGCAAGTGGATGGGATAACATTCTGGACTTGGAAGAGACCTTGTGATATCTTGTTCTTACTGAATAAGGTGCAGGGCATCATCATCAAGCTGAATTTAGGGGCATAATGTTAGGTGTCATTGAACATATATTGCTTTCATTCACCAGCAGATTACAGGGTCTTGTAGACTTCATATAAAGGGTTGGAAACCATTACAGTGTTTCTGTTACAAAACAAATTAGGAACATAGAAAGAATAGTTACTTGAATGTGCTTCCAGAGAGAGTATAGAGCTGAGTGCAAATCAGGTGGTTAACATCTTTGTGTTATGGCTCTTCTACTTGTTAAGCAAAGGAAGGGGCATGTAAGCACAGGAATTAGTTAAAAGACTGGTAGTATTGTTGGTGGTCAAAAGTTGATTGATAGAAATCCAACATAGTATTTTATACATGTAATTTTAGCACTTGGAAGGAGGAAGCAGGAGGACCAGAAGTTCAAGGTCATCTTCAGCTAGTTCAAGGCTAACCTGAACTAAATGAGATCTTGTTTTACCCCCATTTTTAAACTCAGAAATGTGTGATTTGTCAATGTTTGGATTCTACATTTCTATTGGATGGGAATACTTAATAATTTTATTTTAATTATTCTATTTAATTTAATCATTTATCTTCATACATTAGTGAAATATTTTTCAGTATTTCCTGTATTTACACTGACTATTTTTATATTGTCTTGTAATACTTCACCACTTGTTGGAAGCATTTATTATGAAGCTTTATTCACAAGTTAAAAACTTTAAGATTATAAGCCCAAGGCATCATACCCTGACCATGTTTTCCAATGTATCACCATCTTCAAATCTATATGATGATGTGAGAGAGGAGTTGTTGCTCACTTGGTATCTGGTGATGAAAAAACAGGTGTTCTGGGGTGACAGTGTTGCCAAACTCACACACAGGCTGAGATATGAGTAGTGGTGCTCATTACACTTTGCAGAACCAGTATCTAATTAATGCAATAAAGAAACCCACTAAAATTGATTTTTACATTAACCATGTTAAAAATAACACCATCCCAGAGGTGACTGATACGCTGATTTCACTTGCCTGTTTGAGTTCCATAAGAATATATTATGAGACAGGTGGCAGCTGTGTTCCAGCATAATGGGAAAATGGGATTAAGTGGTGTTATTAGGAATAGGTGTTCTCTGTCCCCATGATTCCTAGAGGATGTGTTGGTGATGCTCAGAACCCTAGTTGTGGTATGATAAGTGGCACCCCATGGGTATAGCAGAGCCAAGGAAGAGAGCCCAGGTAAAGCGTGATTCACTGACCTCAGGGCACACAAATTCAGCTAGGCCAGCTATCCAATAAGCTCTGGGGACCCTCTTGCTTCAATATCCTCCACACTGTGATTATAGCCAAGAGATTCTATAGCCTGCCCTTCATCTCCAGGGAGGTCTGTACACTCAGGAACCTTTGGCCTGGCTTTCATTGTCAGTGATCAGGGTATAACTAAGAGCTACAGCCAGCCCTCTATCTTTAGGGATCTCTTTGTACCTGAGAGGCTAGGGCCTTCCCTTCAACTCAGGAGCTTTGTGAACCAGAGATCCAACAGTCTGCTCTTCATCTCTAAGGAACTTGCTGGACCACAATCATTTATCCCCCTTTTAAAAAATATTTTATTTATTCATTTTCAAGCAGAGATGAGAGAGAGAGAGAGAGAGAGAGAGAGAGAGAGAGAGAGAGAGAGAGAGAGAGAGAGAGAGAGAGAGAAAGAGAGAGAGAGAGTATGCCATGGCCACTATCTTGTGGGTCTGGCCCATGTGGGTACTGGGGAATTGAACCCAGGGCCTTAGACACTGGAGGCAAGTGCCTTAACTGCTGAGCCATCTCTCCAGCCCTCATTTATCCCCTTAATGGAATTGGTGCAAAGTAACCATACAGGTTATTAGGATTCAAGTCTGATGTTATGAACAGTAGTTTAGCAGGAGGACATGATACACCACAAAACAACTTAGTCCCAATTGATTAATGCAATCTACTACTCTGAAAGAACAAGTGAGTTATAATAAAAAATAAAAAAGTAAAGTCATAAATTCACCCAACTACAGGTGTATAAGTCACAATGCAAGAAAGCATGTAACATGGTGGTAAGCAGTAAAAAGTAACATGCAAAACTAAGGCAGCATAACTCCTCCAAAAATTGACCTTTCAGTAATAGTCTACAGTGAGATTGAATTTGAAGAAACCCCAGAAAAGAACACAAATTAATGATTATAAGTATGTACAAAGAAATCAAAGAAACTAAACTCCTGACTGAATCCCATGAGAACATTAAAAAAGGTGATTGAAATAGGGAGATAAAAAAGATATGAAGAGATAGAAATAATGAAAAAACTTGAAATAGTGGAAGACATCGATTCAAATAAAAAGCTCAGTAGAAAGTCTTACCTTTATGCTGAATTAAGATGTCAGAATTTTTGAGCTGGAAGACAAGCTAGAAAAATTGAAACATTTCAGTATTGACAAAGATTGATTAATCAGGTTTGAGTGCGTTTTTTATATTATTGGAGCCAAATAAGAAGATGAAATTTAAGAATTATGATCCTGAAAGAAGGTGAAGAGGTACATTGTAAAGGCAGATAAAATGTTTTCAATGAAATCCACAGAAAATTTACATAAATTAGGAAACTAGAGATCCAGATACAGGAGACCTTTAAAACACCAAGCAGTCATGATGTGAAAAGAACTTCCTGTCATATTGTAATTAACACAAATATAGACCGAAGAAAATATATTGACAGCAGCAAGAGCGAAACCACCAAATCATTTAGAAAGGCAGATCCATCTTAATAGCAGCAGTTTTCTCAACAGAAACTTCAAAAGTTAGGAAGGCATAGAATAATGTACTTCAAATTATGAAAGACTAAAACTGACAATACTGAATACCGTATCCAGAAAAGTTATCAGCCAAAATTGAAGGAGAAAGGAAAACTTTCTTTGATAAAAATGCACTCAAGGAATTTATCTCTAAGCCAGCTCTTCACATGATACCTGATGGAATTCTTTGGACTGAAGAGAAAGACATCCTTGAGAACACAGAGAAGAATAAACTGCAACTAATAGTTAAGCAAGAGAGGAAGAGAAAAATCCTAAGCACTACAAAACCAACACAATGTCAGGATATAATATATAACTTTCAATATTAACTCTGAGCATGAATGCTCTCAAGTCTGTTTCTAAAACACGGATGAGAAGTCATTTTTTTTAATCTCCAGGAAACTTATCTCATTATAAAGATAGGTATTACTTTAAGGTAAAATGATGGAAAACCATTTTTTAAGCAAATGGAACTAGGAGACAGACAGGTGTTGCTTTTTAAATATCTGACAAATAGAAAGAGCACAGTCCATCAAGACGAATTGTAATTCTAAGCATATGCACACTGAGTGGGTGCCCACAATATCATAAAACAAATACTATTAGATATAAATCAGAGTTGTCTAAGCCCAATAATAGTGGATGATATCAATACTCTACTGTCACCAATTGCCAAATCATCCAGGTAAAAACTAAAGAACTCTTTGAGTGAAATTACACTGTAGATTAATTGGTTTTAACAAAATCTATAGAATGCTCCCTTCAAATGCTGCAGAATATACATTCCTCTCAGCAGCTCATAGAGCCTTCTCTAATATAGATCATATATTTGGACACAAAGAAAGTCTTAATATACAAAAATCAAAATAATTCTCTATATTCTGTCTAATCACAATAGTATAAAACAAAAAAATCAATAATAAGAGAAGTATAAAATATTATTCATCCTGACCAAGTCGGCTTCATCCCAGGGATGCAGAGATGGTTCAACATATGCAAGTCGATAAATGTAATTCACCACATTAATAGATGCAACCACAAAAAGCACATGGTCACCTCAATAGATGCTGAGAAGGCCTTTGACAAAATTCAACACCACTTTATGTTCTAAACCCTGGGAAAAAAATAGGCATAGACAGTCTATACCTCAACATAATAAAGGCAGTATACAGATGTTCTAAAGCACAAATCATTGTTAATGGGGAATGACTCAAGGAGTTCCCACTTAATTCAGGAACAAGACAGGGGTGTTCACTCTCACCAATGCTCTTTACCATAGTGCTTGAAGTTCTAGCCCAAAGAATAAGACAGGAGTAAAGCATAAAAGGGATATAAATTGGAAAGGAAGAAATTAAACTATCCCTCTTTGCAGATGACATGATCCTATATATATCAGACCCAAAGAATAGTATCAGTACACTCCTGAAGGTGATCAATGTCTTCAGCAGAGTGGCAGGATTCAAAATTAGCAGATGTTAAGTCAGATGAAAGCCCAAAGGGTAAAATTAAGAGGTGGCAAGGTGACAGTAGGGAAGGGTGTAGAAAGACTGGGGCGAAAGAGGTTTTGCCAAAAGTAAGTACATGTATTACTAAAAAACAAAACCAGTAGAGCATGGTGCTACACACCTTTAGACTCAGAACTTGGGAGGCAGAGGTAGGCAGACAATTAAGGTCAGCCTTTTTTACTTCAGTTACCTCCTTCACAGAGAAGGTCAGAGGATGCTTTACCTAGGTGATTCTAGATTACTTCAAGATGACAAGCACATTAACCATCACAAGTCCACCCCTAGTAAACTTGACATTAAACATATCACTTTGAAGCTATCTCATAATGATAAGTGTATTTGGTTTCACTTCCAAAGTCCTCCTGGTTTTTACCAATCCCAACACTTTTCAAAAGTCCATGGTCTCTTCTGAGACTTAAGCCAATTTCTTAACTGTGAGTCAGTGTCTCATCAAAAAACAAGACACATAGTACCAATATGAAATGGCAAAGAGTAAACATTCCTATTCCAAGAAGGAGAAAAGGAGTGTAGCAAAGAAAGATGGAGGTGATGCAAATCCAAAAGCTGTGAGAGCAAACAGGAAATCAGCCACCTGAGCCTCTTGATAGAATCACCTCAATACAAAAGGGCTTAGGTAGCCCCACCCCTCCAGCTCTGCAGTCTGTAGCACTCACAGCCTCTCTCTTGTGTTCCTCACTGGATGTTCCATGGTCCTGGCATCTCTCAGCACATCTTAGGGCCTCCATTGCAACATAGTCATTACCTTTACAACTTTTAGAAAAGTCTTCTCAGATTCTTCCTTGTAGGGAATCAGACCATGCCATACATTACCTGGCTTCAGTAGCCTTCTGAAATGACCTCAGCCTCTAGGACCACTCTTTATCTTGTATATCTGTCAAACCAGTACCACATAGACAGTTCTGCCAAGTTCTATCAGCTTGAGATACAGCCTGGCCCACTTGGACCACTGTTATATCAACCTCTATGTGCTTTCCAAGGTGACCCCTGGATACACTTCCCTAGGTGGTTGCATTCAAGCAGGAACCCCATCAGTGGCGCTCTATGTTGAGGTTCTCCCCTTTCAATTGAAATTGTATTTTTATAAGATGAGCCTTGGACGGGTGGGGTCTTGCCTTCATGGCACCTTTCCTAATTGTCCCAGTGCATAGCAGGGAGTTTATGTTTAACAGGGTGCCAATCTCTTTTAACAGTGCCAATTGATTCCCCTTCACCATCTTCAACTTTAAATTCCCTCCTTTCCCTACTAAAGGCCACACTTTCACATATATATTGTCTCACTTGTTCCTCTCTCTTCCTACATAAGATCTCTGGGCAGTGGTCATGACAGAGACTGAATGTTATCCTGTCCTGGAATTGCCTCCACAAAAAAATTAGTCCACTACTTTGGAATGCAGCCTCACTCTTTTGTATATGGTCAGAATGCAGTCAGGTTCTTTGCTAGGATATAGCCTGAATAGTCTCTCACCTAATGCCTGAAAGAGTCTCTCTCCTCGAGAACCTTCACTGTCTGCATTTCTCTCAGCATGTTTATCATACCAATTTTCACTAGGCTGGTCCATTAAGCATTACTTACAGTGTTCTGAGGTTCCCAAAGTCCCAAATTCTTCTATATTCCTCCAGCAAATTAGTTAAAAAGGGCCAAGATCATATGGTCAGGTTTATCACAGCAAGCAATCGCTCTACTGCTCGGCACTAATTTTCTGTACTACTTTTCTCATTGCTGTCACAAAACATCTGACAAAAGCAACTGAAGGAAGAAAGGGTTTATTTGGGCTCACATTTTGAAGGTGCTGTCAATCATGGAAGGGGGAATCATGGAGCAAAAGCCAGAGGAAGTTGGTCATATCATATCTGTAGTCACAAGGAAGAGAGAAATGAATGCTAGTACTCAGCTCATTTGCTCTTGTACATTCAATCCTGGGTTCCATTCATTTACTGCCCTTCATTAAAGTGGGTCCTGCTACTTCAATTAACCTGATCTAGAAACACCCTCATAAACATTGCCAGAAATTTGTCTCCTTCGTGATTCTAGATCTTGTAAAGTTGACAATCTATTAACCATCATGATGGGAACCTAAAGAAATTATAATTCTGGAAGTGGTGTGAGGAAATAGGTGGGAAAAAGTCTTAGTAATTGATATTTTATTTTTTAAAATAGGAAATTAACTTGTAATGTCTGGTGAATTTTTCCATGTTTTAGACCAGATTGTTATTTTCATGTATGGTTGGTAGCAAATTTAATAATTTCTTCAAAGGTCAGAGAATGAGTATTTTAAATAATAGTCACCAATTCCCACTCACCAAAATGAAGAGACACATTTTATGCAGATGCAAGAGGCCAAAGGGGAAAACAGAGCCATGGCCCAAAACTTTAGTTGAAGGATAGTTATTAACTGTCGAGAAATTATATTTACTGTAAACAGCTGTCTTTGGGGATTTCTGAGCTCATGTACTTTTGGGCTTTTTTTTTTTTTTTTGCTTTCAACACATGAATAACTAATTCACATCAGTTCACTAATTTCCCTTAACTTTGTTATTACTTATTTATTTTTTCTTGGTGTAGCATGTATTCATGAGAAAGTGAAAATACATAGAGACGAATTCTTCTACAAACTCTGACATAAAACTGAAGCCATATTTATCATTCAGAGAAATGTTTGTGTTTTAAATAAATAATTTTCTTCTACTGGGTCTTATTAGTATAAACACCTTTATGAATGGAAGCATTTTTCCCAGTGGAGATGTTTATTTTTAGTTAAGTCTAAATACATTACTTTCTCCTTATTGTACCACTGTTGGTTGCCAAAGTTATAATAATAAAATTATCAAAAGGAGGTGTGTGCTTTGTAGCCATTCAAGGAGGGCAACAGAATTGAAATGTCTTAGTCATGAGGAGTTCCCCTTGATACCTGAAAATGCCATGGAATAAGCCTTGCTTAACCAGGAAAGTATACAGAGGTAGATAACTGCCCTCTTGTGAATATGTCTACTGTCAAAAGCTGCCACTGTGTTGGAGATAGTGACAAGAGTGCACTGTTTTGGGGTGTAACACATTTTTTTGTTATAGCATAGAACCTTCAAGAACTCAGAGGAAATTGGAATATTCTTTTTTTCATTTAACTGCATGTATTTATTTTTATTTCTAAAGCAAACAAATCTCAGGCATAAAATCTGAATTGACAAACAAACGAAGTTAACATTCCCAGACTAGGTCACTTGGAAACCACCTGTCTTAGGAAAAATGCTGACTGCTTAAAATATGAAATATTTGAATCAGAGAGGAAAAGTTTCATGTTTAAAAATATTTCTGGGCTGGAGTGATGGCTGAGCAGTTAAGGCACTTACCTGCAAAGCCTAACAACTCAAGTTCCATTCCCCATCAACCACATTAGCCAGATGCACAAAGGGGCACATGCATCTGAAATTTGTTTGCAGCGGCTAGAGGTCCTGGCATGACCACACTCTCTATCTCTCTTCTATCTCTCTCTGCATTCAAATAAATAAAAATATTTTAAAAACTATTTCTATTTATGAAAGAAAACATTTTTTTTCATATTGATTGTAAATCATTAGATACTGTGGTAGTTTGAATGAATGTCCCCCAATAGATTCAAGAGTTTATCAGTTTTCTCCATCTTCCTGGCTGGAGGATATGTCTCCTAGGCTGGCCTTCTAGGGTCCAGCCCTAAGGTGGATGCGAAATTCCAGCTATATATATGCAAAGAGTAGTCTGAGCTCAGGTCTGGAGGTCCTGCTGGTTGGAGTAGGAGTGTGCTGGCCGGAGGTGGATAGGTTTTTCTCTCTCTGCTTGGATCTGTGAAAGGGGCTTAGCCCCTTTCACCATTCTGAAACTTCCCCTGGATTTGTTATTACAATAAATACTTTCCTCTCAAAACTTTGCCTGGTTTGGAGATTCAACCCAGCAGTGTGTGGCTGACTATGACAGATACATTGCATGAGCAAGTCTTATGGTGGTATCCCCATTTCCCTCTTCCCTGTTCCCACCCTGCTGGGAGCCTTCCTATGTGGGCTTGCTGGACCAGTCCATAGGATATGGAATGTACCAGAGACAGCCAATTTTTTTCTCCACTCTCTCCCCCACATTGGCTCTTACAATCTTTTCACCCGCTCTTCTGCTCAGATTCCTGAGTCATGGTGAGTGAGTTTCAGGACTGCTGTTGAGGGCTGAAGAATCTCTGAATTTCTGCTTTAGATTGTGTTGGGTATCCTCGGTGTCTGTCTCCATTATCCTTTCACAGGTTATCTGATTTTCTTTGGAGGTAGGTCTCCTGCTCATCTCATCACTTCCTCAAAGGTTTCATTTAGGCTCTATATCATAAGTTAGAGGTGGTTCATCTTCTGCCTGGATGAAAGGTAACATCTCCAGTCTTGTTGGTGGGAATAGGTTGTTCATGGTTCTCACTGGCTTCTGAAACATACAAACAGAATCTATAATGGAGAGTGAGATCAGTATAGGTTAAATGAGACAAACTTTGTAAATCTGTGGATATTCTAATGGGTATAGCCTTTCTATAGATTTCTGGTTAGTGGGGGTTTTCCCCTGGAGCCCAGGTTCTTGGTTTTCATATGGGATTGCCATGTATTCCAGTTCCAGCAGACCTCATTGCCAATTAACAAATTGTTGATTACCCACCCAGGTTTAGTGCCTCTATTGCATGGGTGAGCACTTATTGGTGTTACTGGTCTCTATTAGTCTTCATCATTCTCATAGCATCATTCAGTGTTGTATATCAATGACCTCTGCTTTCTCAGACTAACATTGGTCAATTTCCCCTGGAAGCTTGTATAACGCTTTCCAGCACTACACATGCTACCATCTGGGGGCTGGATATCATTCTTGATTAAGCAGGTTCTCTCCATGTTATATGACAGCTTGTGGTGTCTTAAGCCATACGGTCTTGCCTTTTGCTGGGTCCGGTAGTCAAGAGCTTTGACATAATCCTGTCTTATTTTTGAGGACCTCATGGTCCAATCAACAGCTCATTGTGGTCTAGTCAATCAACAGCTCATTGTGGAAAATAACCAATGACTGGGACCAGGAATTACAGGACATAGCCATTTGTCTTGGGGTTAGGCAACCACCTGCCATATTCAGGGCCTTTTACCTGACTATGCCCCCAACTTTCTAGAGAGCTTACTGCATGAAAATAAGCATTTTAAGGTGTCTTTCCTTATTGTTTAGATTGGTGTGTAACTCCATCCCCTTCTGAATTCCTTTGAACCCTTTATCCATCTCTCAATTCATATGACAGGTTTTCTTAATTTTTAGGCTTTATATATGAGGGAGAATATATAGTGCTTGACTCTGTCCTTGTGTGAGTTTGCTAAGAATGATCTGTTCCAAGTCGATCCACTTTCTTTAAATGTCATTGTCATTTTTTCCTTTAAACTAAGTAGAATTCAATAGTGCATATGTATCAAAACATTGATATCCATTGATCCAGTGATCAGCAATTGGGTTGATTCCAATTCTTTGCTATTATGAATTGAGCTGCTATAAACATGGATGAACAAATGCCTCTTTGCTTTGGCAAGGAATCTTGGGGGTAGTAGAGGGATTGCTGGGTCCATTGGTAGGTCTATATCCATCCTATTCAGGAGCCTCCACACCCTTTTCATAGTGGTTGTACAAGTTTGAAATCCCACCAGCAGTGAATGAGGGTCCCTTTTTACCCATATCCTCACCATCATCTATTATTATTGGATTTTTTTTAAATGATTGCCATTCTGACTGGAGTGAGGTAGAATCTCATTTTTTTGATTTGCATTTCCCTGATGATTAGTGATGTTGAACATTTTCTTAAATGAGAGTAGGCCATTTGTATTTCCTCTTCTGAGAATTCCCTGTTGGGTTCAGTGCCCCATTTTGTGAGAGGGCTGTTTAATTTCTTATTATTTAATTTTTTGCGTTCTTTGTAGGTTTTAGATATTAAGGCACTGTCCATAGATAGCTGGCATGAATTGTCTCCCATTCTCTTGGTGAGAATTCTATTGGCTTTGTACAGAAGCTTTTTAGTTTCATGAGATCCAATTGGTTGAGTTTTTGTTGCATTTCCTGGGCTTCTGGAGGTTTGTTCAGGTAATTTTTGCATACTCCTATCTCATTAACAGTTCCTCCTATTTTTTTCTTCTAGGGTATTCAGAGTTTTAGGTCTTATGTTGAGGTCTTTAACCCATTTAGAGTTGAATTTTGTGCATGGTGAGAGGAGTGGATCATTTCATTTTTTTAAACATATATTTAGCCTATTTGTCTAGCACCATTTGTTGAAGATGTTATCTTTTCACCAGTTGATGTTGTGGAGAACTTTGTTGAATATGAAGTAACCATAGTTCCTCAAGTTTAGTGCAGGGACTTCAATTCTGTTCCATTCATCTGTCTGTCTGTTTTTATGCCAGTACCATGCTGTTTTTTCCCCTATGGCTTTGTAGTATATCTTTAGATCAGGTATGATCAGCCTCCTGAGGAACTTTTTTTACTCAGGATAGTTTTGGCTTTCCGAGGTCTTTTCCCCTTCCAAATAAACTTAGAGATTATTTTTTCTATGTCCATAAAGAATGAAGGTACTTTTATTGTCATTGCATTGACTCTGTATATAGTTTTTGAAAGTATTGCCATCTTCACAATATTAATTCTACCAATCCAGGAGCATGATTTTTCCATCTTCTCACATCTTCCTCGACTACCTTCCTGAGCATTTTCATTATACAAATCTTTTACATCTTGGTTAGTGTTATTCCAAGGTATTTGATTTATTTGAGGCTATTGAAAACAGGGCTGTTTTGCTGATTTCTTTTTACATATGCCTGTCATTTGCATATAGGAAGGCTACTGATTTTTGTGTATCAATTTTGTATCCTGCCACTCTGCTGATGGAATTTATCAGCTTTAGTAATTTAATGGTACTATCCTTTGGATCTGTTATGTATAGGATCATGTACTATGCAAAAAGGAATAGTTTCACTTCCTCCTTTCCAGTTTGTATCTCTTTTATGTTTTTCTCCTGTCTGATTGCTTGGGCTAGGGTTTCAAGCACTATGTTGAAGAGTAATGGTGAGAGTGGACATACTTGTCTTGATCCTGCTTTTAGTGGGAACTCATTAAGTCTTTTCCCATTGAGTATGATTTGTGATTTAGTAGTTTTCTATATGGCCTTTATTATGTTGAGGTATAAACCCGCTATGCCAATTCTCTCAAGTGTTTGATCATGAAATGATGTTGAATTTTGTCAGAGGCCTTCTCTGTATCGATTTAAATGTCCATGTGTTTCTTATGTTTGAGTTTATTAATGTGGTGGATTACATTAATTTATGTTTTTAATATCTCCATTTGATTTTGGTTTTCCAATACAGTTTTTTTTTTTTGCATTTTTTCCATCTCTTTGTTGTGTTGCATTGTGTTAAGCCACATGGAGAAGCTTACAAACTGATTCTGCACTTTTTCCCTTAAATGACCAATTTTTGTTTCCATTTACATTAATAATCTAGATATAGGCTCCATGCAGAGATGTCCTGCACATGTTGTCATCTTCTCCTATGCTTGTATCTGTATTCTTTGATATTTTCATTGGGGACTTCCAAAGTGGGGCTAGGCAAAACTGGCATGGGGCACTTCACTTGTGTGTTCATTTTACTTTGTTACCTGCCCATTTCCAGATGAGAGATTGATTTTTGAGAGCCTTCAGTAGGGGCATAGCCCACACATGAGTTTTTGGGGAGGACTGGTGAGGTTGTGGCATGTGCTTGGTTCCTTTGGTACCAGGCAGTGTGAGGGGAGTGCTCAAACCTTCAGCAGCAGGTATAGGCTGGGGGCTGGGCCCACCAGAATTTGGGATCAGTGGGAGGGGTCCCAAGGTGCACTGGCTGGTGGGAAGCCATGACTATAGCTGCCTAACCTAGCCTTCAGGAGGTCAGTGGGCGGGGTTGCAGGGAACAAGGGGTAGTGGGAAGCCAAGGCACTTCTCCCTGAGCTGTGTCTCACCTGTGTTCAGGGGATTGATGGGCAGGGTCCCAGGAATGAAGTCTGGTCAGAAGCAAATTAGGAACTTGCTTACCTGGCCTGGGGCTCAGGGTAGGGTGGGCTTGGGGTAGGTGCACAGGCCGATGGGAAGCCTAGAAGCAGATCCCTAACCTGGCCTTGACAGATTTCAGTGGGTTGGTGGGTGGCACTGGCTGGTGAGAAGTCAAGGCCTAGCTCCCTGACCTGCCCAGGACTGGGGTCCAGGCATCAGTGGGTGGGGTCCCAAGGCACACAGACCAGTGGGAAGCCAAGGCACAGCCTCCTGAGCTGGCCTTGCCTGGGGTCAGGGGATTGATGGGTGGGGTCCTGGCAGGTGCAGGCTAGTCAGAAGCAAAGTGGGAGCTTGTTTATCTTGCCAGGGGTCAGTGGGCAGGTCTATGGGTGGAAATTGGAATATTCTTACTATTGAAATTTAAAAAGTTAAACTTTAATCTCAAGGCACAGTAGCAGTGATATATAGTACCCTGACTAGAACAGTTTTCTAATTTTCCAACCCTTTTCTAGTGTTATCAGCAAAGAGGAAAAACATGTCTATAGGGAAATAGGTATGTTTATTACCTGGGGATGTTCCAAGAAGAACCAGTGAGGCATGCAATAGCCATGCCTTTCTAAACACCGTGTGAAGTTAGCATCCTGGCTGCACTAGTTGCAAAGGTCAACTCCACAGTAGCACTACCCTTAATGTACAGATAGATCTGTTAGTTATAGCCCTATCCCTTTCAATGCTTCTGGTAAAACCATCTCTTGCAAACACCTTCATCTGATGTCATTCACCTTTGCCTTGTGGTTCTAACTTGGCCTCTTATAAAAGTTTGCTTATGACAAGGCGATGTGTGCATTCTTCTTGTGCAGACAATTTTGATTTCTGGCACCTGTATCTTGAGTCAAAATCATGTTTGACATGGATTAAAGTAAGTGCAATTGTTCTCAGTGCTGCAAAATTTGAGTCTGCCAAACTGAGAGTCACTCTCAGGACTGTGATGAAACAAGTTTACCAAGGAACTGCCATCATATGAATCACCCCATATGTTCCAGCAGATGGAGGCAGGGGGAGTGATTGCTTTGGGTACACCCACTGAAAGTGAAATACGCAAAGCCCATGTGTTTGGACAATGGTGCCATTTATTCACTGCAAACAGGGTGAGTGTTGCTGGAATTAGCTTTTACTCAGTTCTCAGTTACCCTTTCTAAGAAGGTCCAGTGGAAAAAGGGGCTCTTTTTTCTAACTTGCAAGGAGGTACAGTTTGGTCATGAATTAGAAGCTTTGAATTGGTTATAATAATCTGAAGGTATTTGGGGACACACTACTTTTTTTACATGTATTGAAACTTTATGGCCCTATCCTTAGACAGAGAAATGGTCTTCAAAACTGACAGTCATCATTATTATCTAGAAAAATTACAATTATATAAAGAAAACCATATACACACATATAGTTCTAATTATTACAGATGCAAGTGTTCTGGTGTATTTCATTAATGATTGCACATTGTAGTAGGTACTTTCTCATTGCTGAGATAAAACAGTAAACCTGGAATAGCTTATGGAAGGGAAAACTTTATTTCCAGCTTACAGTTTGAGGGGAAGTTTCATTGTGGCATAGAAAGCATGGAAAGAGAGGCCAGCCAGGCATTGCATCTCCCTATCAGAAGGAAGTGTGAGCTGACTAGCACTGGCAAGCAGAGCTATACCTTAAAATCTCAAGGCTTCTCCCAGTGATACACCTCCTTCAGCAAGGCTCCTCCAGCTGGAGATCAAGTATGCAGCTTCATCACAAATGTGTGAGTCTGTGAGGAGGCAATTTACATTCACCCCCCCACATATATACAATGACAAAAAGAAGTAACAAAAATGAATGCAAACAGAAAATCCTATGCACTTTGCTCTGTAAATAATCAAATTTGAGAAAATAGATGTATGCCTTGCTTTATCAATGGCTTTTTTATCTTGAGAATAATTATGGGGGACTCTTCCTTCTCTAATTCATCTTTTTACTACTTACTTATTCCTCATATCACCCCAAATTCAGAAAGCTTTCTACTTATCTGTTTTGAATTCTATATATAAACAGTCTAACATTTTAAGTGTACCCCAGGATTCTTCAAAATAATGAACTCCAGCAATTGGGTGTTTAGGTTAGACCTTAGAATTGATGATGAGGTAAGCAGGTAAATTAATTAAACACACTAAATAGCTAAACTTGATAAATTAAAATATTTCTCTGAGAATATTTTGATTTTTAAATTTCTTAAAGGCACCTTAAGAGACTGCTACAAAGATTAATGCATTTTGTGAATGTCACTATTGCTTTCAAAGAAGCACAAACGACCAAGTTTATGGCCAAAATTGGACATGCAGACAACTGATTCCTGCTATCAAGATAGGTTTTTAAAAGTTTGGCTTTGTTATTGTTGATTACTTTATCCTGATTTCTTTAAAGGCAGTCGGTGATGAAACCACAGTGTGTTCCATTCTATCTCTTTAATAGCATTGGCACTCGCTGTGCCTGGCAGAGCAATTCCACAAAGAGGATCAATAAGCCTGGTTATGACTCCAGAAGGTCTGTTCAAGAAGACAGAGAGCTCTCTCCAAATAGGGTTAACCTCTCAGAAGTTACTGGAACATCAAGTTTCACTGTACATCTTACTGGAAGGATATTCTTCAGAGGCCACAGGAGAGTTCTTTGTAGCAATAGGAGCTCCTCACAGGGCAATACTTCTTGGTGATAAAGAAATGGAGCTTAAGTACAAGGAAGAATATTTGTCTATAGACTCTTGCTGGCTACTGAAAGAAGACAAATGTTTTGACTTCCCACTATTGAGGGTACACATAGCCAGTGACTAGTGGATATATGGGTAAAATTTCTGGAATTCTTGCTTAAGATAAAATAACATTTCTGCTATTTATTCTTTTAAGGTCTCAGTAAGAGAAACACAAAATTGCTCTTTAATGGAATATTCATCTTTCCTGGCACCTGCTTGTGTTCTACTTTCCATCCCTCCTTACAGATTTTATCAGTAAAAATAGCCCAAATGAATCACTTGTAAAATATTACTGGCATTACACTATCTCTAAGAAATCTGATGTAGAATACTTAGTATTTGGGTACAGTTATAAATCACATAGTTGAGGAATTCCCTTGGTGGTTTAAAATGCCCACATCCCTGCTGTTGTTGGTATTTCTAGATAGCAATCATCATCTTTAGGAATGGGGTCATACAAAGTTCCTGGTTTGAATTTCAGCCTGATCCATTTCTACTATGAAGCATTAGTGCTACCTATGCAACCCCATCTCAATCATCAGGGCAACATGGAAACTGCCTACTTTAGGTTACAGAAGAGGGGCAGGATATGAGCTCAGGATCATTTTCTTGGGCTGTCTAGCTGCTGGTCCAAGAAGATGATAGAGTTGTCTGAAATTCTAGGTGCCCCACTAGAGGATGATGTTTTCGTAACATAAGATCATGAATTCTATTTCTGGTGTCCTGTGATTTAAATTTAGCCAAGAGCTGGACTGGCTTTGTGCCTTTGACCACATATCTATTAAAAGAAAGCCCTATGCTTCAAGAGAAAAGCATATCACAGCTTCTTGGGGCGGTTTGGCAATCTTGAAAGAAGAAAAAATATTTGAGTAGTAAGAAACATAAGAGAAATTTGAGTAGACATGGGAGAACTAGAGTCAGTATAGAGTTTAAAATGTCAACTAATTTACTGGATCAGATAGAAATTTCCCAATGCTTTGTATTTTTATTTCTATTTTCAAAATATGCAGATTTTGTTTTAGACCTTTTTTTTATTTAAGTAACATAGGTCTATAGTGAGTGTATCTTTATGTAAAATGAAAATAATAGATGACCAGCTGTGACTTTTAAAACTATGAATTGTAAAGCATTCTACAATTTACTACATACACAGAGCATTTGGATAAGTTGCCTGTTTGAAGTGGGGGCAGGTTTAATATTATCTCAAGACCTTCTTTGAACCTTTGTCTATCAGCACAGATATGAAAATAGGTAAAGATGCTGCTAGAGTCCCCCAAAGGATATCTCTTTGGCATAATTGGGCAGCGTATTTAATATTGGAGATATTTCAGCCTCTCAGTGATCATCTATTCAGGAGAAATGAAGCCACTTCACTTTTCAATACCTCTTTCATTAAGTGGCTGGTAAAACTTCAATCTTATCATGGCTTATGACCCTGCTACTGAAACACAGTAAGAAATCCACAGCCCCACAGCACAGTTCCAAAAATGATCTTGGAAAACTACACACAGCTTCAGAGTTCCAGGGAGACTCTGCTCTTGGGTACTGGTTTAAACATTAAAACTCTAAACATGTGGGTTTGGGTGATGGCTTAGTCAGTTCGTTGCTTGCCTGCAAACAAGAGGGCCCGAGTTAATCCCCAGAACCCATGTAAAAATACTGGGCATGGTGGTGTGTACTTGTTCTCCCAGAAGACAGAGAACTGGGGCTAGCTGGCCAGCCTGTCTAGCCTAAACGAGAAGCTCCAGGCCAATGAAACATACTGTCTCAAAAATGATGGGCAGTGTTCCGGAGGAATGACACCCAAGGTTGACCTATAACCTCCACATGGATACACACCCAATTGCACCTACAAACATACCCCCTCCACACACGCACACACACACACACACACACACACACACACACACACACACACTAAGACCTTTAAATACAAGGTTATATCTTTGTTTTTGTTTTTCCTCAACTGGAAAATAGGACAAAAAGGTGGCTCTGTCCTATGGCATATCCATATTTGGTAACCACATAAAATCCTGAAGACCTAACAAAATTTAGTTTTTCAGCCATATAAATAATTTAATCACATTAATGACATTGTCCAACCTGAGGGGTTCCATAATTAGTGGATTATTGAAGCCATGTGAAAGTTATCTGCCATTAAAACCTGGAGGGATTCCTATAGTCTTAGATTGTGGAGTGGAGTGATATGAATATTCCTGTCATGCAACTGTAAAGATAATAAGCCCCTGACATTTTGTAAGCTATATAAATCCAAAGATTTCACATTAAATACTTAAGGCACAGGAGATGTTATTGTTAGAACACAGATAAAGCCAGTTCAACTGTGTCAGTCCCTATTCTCCCTTTTGGGAAGTCTTTTTCTTTGTGTTTTTAAGTCTTTATTATTGTGATTTTCTCCCATCTTTCATTGGTGATTTAATTCAGTTCCTCTGGAGATATTATTTGGATTTTGTATGAGAAACATTTGCAATATTTTTTTTCAGAAGGCTTGTCCTTTTCATTTAAAAAGGAAATTTATGTCAGGAGTGCAAATAGATATGAATCAAAAAGTCTCAAATATATGGGAAAAGCTAGAAATCTTTGAAAAGACTGTCTTATTATTGTGTCCCAAAACATATTTGGAAACTAAGCTTTTTTTTTTCAGTGTTAAAGGTTGCATTGCTTATTTTTACATGTTATTTAGCCATGGTAAAAATGATTGGCTTTTTTTGTTTAATCTTGTCCTAAGAATTAAATCTGGAGCTACGCACTTGATAGTAGCTTTTACATGTGAATCTTTTAAATTTTATTTGTTTATTTATGTGTGTGTGTGTAAAAGTACTGTGTGCCACTGTTTACATGGAGGTCTAAAAACATCCTCAGATGTTGTTCTTAGCCTTCTGTCTTGTTTGAAGCAGGGACTCTTGTTCACTGCTGCATTTGCCAAGCTACTTGATGCACAAGTTTCCAAAGATTCCCCTGTCTTCACCTCCCATTTTGCCATAGACTTACTGGGATTATCAACACTTGCACTACTGGTCTTAGCTTTATGTAGGTTCTGGGGAGTTAGATTTAAGTGCCCAACCTTGCACAGTAAGCACTTTAACCACTAAACTGTCTCCACAGGCCGTAACTTTTTATATCATTATAAGAAAAAATCAACACTATTCATAAATAAGAAGTTAAAAATACTGTATGAGGCTGTATCTAAGTGATTGGTGGAGAAAATGCTGCGAACATAGTTCATAAAGAAAGGTGACAGACCCAATTTTGTTGTAGCAGGGCATGACACTTATTTCTCTATCTGAAATTTATAGATCAAATATATGGGTTTCTTTTATGCTTCTATAGTATTGGTCATATTTGTTTTGAATTTATTACTATACAGATCTGTCCAATCTTAATATTTGGTGAACTTTACTTTGCAATACATGTCTTTAAGTCATTATCTTCACTAGCAATTATTGTAAAGCCTTGTCCTTTGGGCACAGTATAGCTATTACTCTCTGTGGTGGTTTGAATACAAAATATTCCCCTGTCGACTAATGTGTTTGAATACTCAATCCCCAGTTGGTGGTTCTGTTTGAGAAAATTGTGGAACTTTTAGAAGGTGGATCCTGGTTGGAGTGTGTCATGGGGGGCAAACCTTGAGGTGTTACAGCCTGGGCCATTTGCACTCTAACTTCCTCCCTGCTGATGCAAGGATGTGATACTTGCTGTCTGTCACTTCCATGCTTTCCCTGGCATGATAAAACATCTTCTTGAAACTATATGCTAAAATAAACCTTTTACTTTCATACACTTTTGGCTGGGTATTTTGTCCCAGCATAAAAATGTGACTGACATACCATCTGTAATGATTAGGTATTGTTGTCAACTTGACCTGTTTAGTACTCTTGGGTGGGTCTCTGATGTTCATAGGAAGGCAGCTTCTCAGTAGGGGGCAGGATGTAAGGAACCACAGGGGAGCTAGAAATGAACATCTCTTCCTGTGTTGGCAGTGCAGGAAGGAAATTCCAGAGACTCAGAAAGCCAACAAGTCTGGGATAGGGTTGCAAGACCCCCACATTAAGGCCATATAAAGGGGAAAGAAATCTCTCTTCTCCCTGTTTGCTGTTTTGTGTGTGTTGGTGCTGGCAATAGTTTCTTTCTTTCTGCTTGTACCTGTGAAAGGGGCTAGCCTCTTTGGCCACTATGGAACATCCCCTGGATCTGTAGCTTCAATAAATCCCTTCTTATCGTAACTGCCTTGTTTGGAGGTTCATCTGAGCAGCATGTGGCTGACTGTGTCACCATCTTTATCAGAGCAGCTATAACTCTCTCCAGGAGACTCACAGACTGAGACTATTGCAGTTCCTTCACAGATGGAGTTGCTGGGGAAGGTTTTAGACCTTCACCTGAGATTTGCCCACATCTGAGATGGATATAATCCTGACCAGCTTCATGTGGTCTGAGGAGGTACTATAAACATAGGCATGTCCAATTTGCAGCCCCCAGATTGCATATAGTGGCGTGTGGCTGAATATAGCTATGAATGCAGCACAATATAAAATCATTGATTACTTTAACATTATGAGACTATTTTGTGATTGTTTTTATACTCACTTGCACGGACCTTGAGTGTGAACTTTGCAGAACACTATGTGCCACCATATCAAAATACACACATGAGAGTAGGGGAAGTTTCACTGGAGGGGCCTTTTATCCAAAGTTTTGTTTTGGGAAGTGTATTTTCATTTGTCTGTTATCTATTTCTTGCCCTTTCACAAAGGTTGGACATTGATACTGTCTTTTTTTGAAATATGAGAAAAGTTATTTTTTTCACAGCTATAAAGGATTACTACTTACTTACAATTACTACTACAAATGTTCTCTGTTTTTGTACATAAAACAGAGTTAGCATCTGGGGTATCATTTATTTTATTTTTAGTTTTTAAATATTTTATTTATTTATTTGAGGGAGAGAGAGAAAGAGGCATATAGAGAGGTATACCTCTACCCACTGTAAACAAACTCAAGACACATGTGCCACCTTGTGCATCTGGCTTTATGTAGAACTTGGGGAATTTAATTTGGGTCCTTCTGCTTTGCAGGCAAACAACTTAACTACTAAGTCATCTCTTCAGGACTCATTGATTTTTTTTCCTATTTTTTATTTATTTATTGAGTTCTTATTAAGTCCTAGATATTAGACCTGTCTGTGTTATAGCTGGCAAGAATCATCTCCAAGTTTGATGGTGGTTTAATGGCTCTGAGTATGGTATGTTTTCTGTACAGAAGCTTTTAAGCTTGATGATATCCCATTGTTTAAATGATTATTGCACTTCCTGGGCTACTGGAGGTTTGTTCAGGAAGTTTTTCCTTACTCCTATCTCGTGGATAGTTCCTCCTATTTTTCCTCCAGGGTTTTCAGACTTTTAGGTCTTATGTTGAGGTTTTTGATCCATTTGGAGTCAATTTTTGTGCATTTGAGAGGAATGGGTCTATTTTCATTTTTTACAAGTGTTTATCCAATTTTCCCAGCACCATTTATTGAAGGTGCTATCTTTACGCCAGTGAACATTGTTGGCACCTTTGTCAAATATCAAGTAACTATAGTTACTTGAACTGAGAGTAGGGTCTTCAATTCTGTTCCATTGGTCTGTCTGTTTTTAGGCCAGTACCATACTGTTTTTGCTACTATGGCTTTGTAGTATGTCATTAAATCAGGAATGGTGATACCTCCTGAGGAAGTTTTTTTTTTTTTTTTTAACTAAGGATAGAATTGGCTATCTGAGGCCTTTTGCCGTTCCAAATAAATTTTGAGATTATTTTTTCTATGTCTGTGAAGAATGAAGCTGGAATTATTATTGGCATGGTATTGAATCTATATATTGTTTTTGGAAGGATTGCCATTTTTACTATATTAATTCTCCCTATCCAGGAGCATGGATTATCTTTCCATTTTATTGCATCCTCCTCTACTTCCTTGAGTGTTTTAATGTTTTCATTATACAAGTCTTTCACATCCTAGGTTAGTGATAGTCCAAGGTATTTGATTTTTTTGAGGCTACTGAAAATGGGACAGTCTCTCTGATTTCTTTCTCCATATGCATATCTTCTGCATACAGGAAGGCTACTGATTTTTGTGTGTTTTGTACCCGGCCACTTTGCTGAAGGAGTTTATTACCTTCAGGAGTTTACTGATAATATTCTTCGGATCTGTTATGTATAGGATCATGCCATCTGCAAAAAGGGATAGTTTTACTTCTTCCTTTCCGTTTGTATCCCTTTTATGTCTTTTTTAGCTGATTGTTTAGCTCCTCCTGTAGTTGGTTGTTCATCTTAACTAATTTGCTTAATGCGTTTTTGAAGTCAGTCAAATTTTTCTCCATTAGGTTCAGTCTGATGTCTACAATTTCCATTTCAGCCATCCTCCTGGCCATGATCTCATTGCAGTTATGACTAGGAGTTAATTTATTCTCATTTTGGGATTGTAGTTTTGTTATCTCCCCTATGTTTCACTGGCCTCTTCCATTGTGGGACTAGGTTTCTTAGGTTGGAGAGTCTCAGCTTAAATTACTGTATTTTTTTAAATGTTGGTTTATGCTCATTTTTGGATAGGGGTCCAGTTTTCTTCATGTGGTGGCCAATACAAGTTTTCGTTTGGTATGCAGGGCATGTTCTGTTCTGTGTACCAGTTGGGTTTGTGATAGCATTGTAACCACAGATGCATCATTTGCAGAGGTTATGGGTGTGTCAACAGTTCTGGGCTAGTATCTGGTATGCAATACAGTATGGGGGTCAGAGTTCTCTGGCTGTAGTCACCACTCTCTTGCTGCTGTGGCCCAGGGGTATTCAGAGCAGACCTACTTGCCCTTCTTCCCCCTCTGTATCCTAGTTGGGTGGATTTTGGAGATGTCCCTGTTACCCCTCTGACAGATGCCTGCCAGAGAGCTTTTGTTCTGTAGCTGAAATTGGCTCGAGGCCCTCTGGGGGTGCTGTTCAGCATGTTCTGCCTGGAACAATTCTACACCGCTAGGATTAAACTCAACAAGTATCTCTCCTGTCTGAGGCGTTCTGTCCCCAGGCAGGTTCTTTCATTCATCAGACTGGAACACCCTGCACCTGAATGCTCAGGCTGTGAGCCACCGCACAGACCTCCTCCCCACCTGTGGGGCTGCAGGTGCTGCTCCCCTTCCAGTTTCCTGGAGCCCAGTGCTCTGGACCAGCCTGGAGCTCAGAGGACTGGATTCCACCCTTCCCCACTCAGGGCACTGCCTGAGGTCTACTGACCAGCACCCTCCCTCCCAGGTGTATAGACCTGGTGAATGTGTCACACCTGCTTTCTCATCCTGTCCCTCTGCTCAGGGGGCTGGGCTGCCACCTTCCCTGCTGGGACGGTGATGTCTGTGGCAAGAATTCAGGTCTATCTTCCTTGTCACAGTTCCCACTGTATCAGCCTCTCATAGAGCTTAGCCTCCCCCCAAAAAACAGGGAAAGAGAAAAAAATAAACAAAACAGAAGTGGATTTATTTATTTATTTATTTATTTATTTATTTATTTATTTATTTATTTATTTATTTATTTATTTGTCTTTCTCCTGAGGCAGGGTTTGAGGTGTGGCTCTGGTCATAGCAGCTCCGTGTCTTGTGTCTTCACGAGCTCCCAGCTCTGTGTGTGAATTGTCTACCTCTCTCCCGATTTTCTACTGGCTTTAAAATTTTCTTACACCTGTTCAGTTTTCAGAAGAATGGTGTGCTTTCCTATTTTTATTTTTATGTCTTTATCTCCTCTGCTGCTGTAATGGTGTGGCTAGCACACCGCCATCTTCTCTCCTCTCTGATTTTTTTTTTAATGTAACTAAATTATTACCTCTTCATCCCCTGCAGATTATTCTGTGGTATTAGCCAACATCAGCAACATGGATTAATGAAAGGCCTTTGGAAGACAATCACCCTCAATGTTACCCTCAGGTACAATAGGGGACCTTTTCAACTGCTAAATTTCTTAGATGTTTTAACTGAAGCACTTTCAATTGACACATCATGCTCCATCTTTAGTGGAGATAACGAACAAGATCGCGATTACTGAAGATGAATTATAGTAGCTCTGCTCAAGAGAACATTAAAAATGTTTATGTGGGTTGAGGGATGGCTCAGCAGTTAAAGGCACTTGACTTTGAGCCTTAGCATCCATGGTCAGACTAAAAGTGGTGCACCTGTCTGTAATCTCAATACAATTACACCATGGAAATCAGAATCCAGAGAATCTGAGCTCAGAGCTCATAGCCCAAGTAGACTGGCCTATACAACGACAAAACAAGGAGGTCCCTGTTTCAAACAAAAAGAAAGTGCTGGGGGCTATAGATGTGGCCCAACAGTTAAAGGTGCTTGCTTGCAAAGCCTGCCAGCTGGGTCTCCATTTCCCAAATACGACAGATGCAAAATGTTGTGCAAGCCTCTGGTATTCGTTTGATGTGGCAAGAGACCCTGGTGCACACATGTGTATACACACACACACACACACACACACACACACACACACACACAGACACACAAAGAAAAGTAAATAATTTTTTAACAAAGGGTGAAGAAAAGGTTTTATCACTGACTTCTACATACCCTGCCCCTCCACACAAAATAAAAACAAAAGCAAAACATGCTTGTGTGATTGCTCTTTAAAGAGCCTTAGATATTATCATGAGGTAATATTTTCCCATAGTATTCACACAAAATTCCCAGTGGGTGATCCTGCCTGGAATTTATCTACATAATTGCTGCATCTTCCTCAAGGAGGAAGTCACAGGAGGACAAGCTTGGCAGCTGAGAAGTTACTGATAGGTGGAGGAAACAATTGAATCCTAAGATGAATCTAATTTTCCCCCTATCAGCAATTGTAAAACACATTTGGCAAAATGTTTGTCTTCTTTAGACAGATTGCCAACTAAGTAAACAGTCAACACTTTCATCTTTCAGTCACTAAGTGGCCTAGATAAATCAGTTCTAAAGAAATGTATTTTACAATCATTTAGTCTGCTTACACTGATAAACCTGAGTCCTTATCAAATGGTAGTGGGTCACTTTGTTTAGTAATTGTCTTCATTAGAAATTGCAGTGTTTAGAGATTTGTAACTCAGTTTTTCTTGAGGGAAGAAACTTCACATTGAAGCTGGTGAGAGTGATGATCTTTTTTTTTTCCTTTGCTTTCCCCTCCCCTCCCCTTCCCTCTTCTCCCCCCTCCCCTGCCCTGCCTTGCCCTACCTTCCCCTCCCCTCCTCTTCCTTCATTCCTTCCTCACTTCCTTTCTCTCTTCTTTCCCAACCTCCCTCCATTCCTTCTTCTCTTAACTGAATTATGGAAAAGCAAATGAAAACATGAAATAAATTCATGACTACCTCTCCTACACCAATAGATTGAGCTTAAATTATATAACTGAATGGTCAAAATTATATATTAGCAAGAATAATGTACAGAGTTTGTACGAAAATGAGAATTTTAAAATTTATTAAGCAGAAAATATGTATGAACAAGTCATGTATTGGTGCCACCGTTTTTCTCCTCCCTGTTCCCATTCCACTTAGGACCCTCCTCTGTGAAAGTGAAGGGCTATGAATTGCGTGAGCAGCCGTCAGTCATCGGATAGGGGGCAATAATATGAGCAATTCCCCCAACATGGCTATTACAATCTTTCTGCTCCCTCTTCTGCAAAGTTACCTATGCCATGGCGGGTGATTTTTAAGTCAGCTTTAGTTTGGAGCTCTTAGTGGCATCTGGATTTCTACTTTGGAATGTTTTGAATATCCTCAGTGTCTATCTCCACTGTCTTGATTCTTGTTGGTGGGCTCCCAGTGGGATCAGCACTCTTGCTCCTCTCTCCACTTCCTCTGTGGTTTCACCTGGGCCTCAGCAGTCATGCTATGGGTGGGTCATCTCCTCCCAGGGAGTCTGCTATGATTTCTGGTCTTGTTAGTAGAATTATGTTATCCTTGGTTCTCACTCCCTTCTGAAAAATAAGCACAAATTCTCCAATGGAGGGTAGATTTGCATAGGTTAAATGGGATAAGCATTGTTAATTTGGTGATATGATAATGGTGTAGCTTCTCTTTAAGCCCATGGTTAATGGAAGCTTCCCCTTGGAGTCCAGATTCTGGGTCTCCATAGAATTTTGGCTTGGATCCCAGTTATAGCTATGGGTTCCTTGCCACTGAGCAGATCTGTTAGCCAATCAGAGGGCTCTTGATTCCCCCCCTAGGTTGAGTGCCACTATTGTACAGGTGCTTACATCTTGTCATGCTGGTTGCTATCATATACCAGTGTTCCTCCCCTGCTTTCTCCTAACATTCTTGGCCAATTTCCCCCAGCAGCTCATACAGCACTATATAGGTTATTTGGGAATTGGTTTCCTTTCAGGTTCCAGATGGGTCTGGGAGTATTTTTTCAGCCCCTTTACTTACAACCAGACAAATCTCTTCCGTTCTCCAGCTTTCTTCCCGTGTCTCTTTCTCATGATATGAAGTCCATATAATTCTTTTTCTTTTTCTTTTTTTAAGCCCTCTGCAGGCTCTTTTTAAAAATATTTTATTTATTCATTTTCAATCATATATATATATGAATATATATATATATAAGAGAGAGAGAGAGAGAGAGAGAGAGAGAGAGAGAGAGAGAGAGAGACCAGGGCCACCACCTTTTGGGTACTGGGGAATTGAAATCAAGACGTTAGGCACTGGAGGCAAGTGCCTTAACTGTTGAGCAATCTCTTCAGCCCTAATTCTTTAATTCTTTTTCTTAAATCCATTCCAAGTTTCCTCTATTCTGTCTGTCTATCATCAACCAATCAATCAATCAATCATCTACCTATCTATCATCTATCTATCTAATCTATCTATCATCTGTCTGTCATCTATCTATATAATTTGACATGGTAGTAGAGATTGAACTCAGGGCCTTGTGCATGGTAGGCAAATACTCTGCCCCTATGATACAGGCCATCCTCTTTTCATATATATGTAGTTTGAAATTTTTATTTATTATTTTATTTTGAGACAGATTCTCACTAAATATCCCAACCTGACCTTGAGCTCAGGTAGTCCTCCTTCCTCAGCTTTCTGAGTAGTTACAATTATAGGTCTGTGCCTCCAGGCTCAATTTATAACTATAAGTTATAATATAATTAATTAATATAATATAATTAATATAATATATAAATATAATTTAAATTTTTTTGCTATACTTTAATATCATACAAGCAAAAATTGTTGTTATTTAAAATATCTCATATAATTTGTAGCAAATAGCAATTTTGAGTAAAGCAAGAAATTATCTGAATGATACAATTTGGGAATTGACTGTAAATGTTCATCTTCGTTGCCTAGGGTACCATGTAGGTGGCAGGGATTATAGATTTGGCAGGCATAGCTAATGGAGTCAGAAAGATTCTAGTGGGTGACAGTTATACATGAACATGGAATTGGCTCAGAGGAAAAAGATAGAAGAGATTATTTTTTACTGGGAAAGGTACTTGATCTAAGTTATGAATTAAGGGAGATGTTGAAGAAATTGTTCAAAACACGGATCCCAAAGTCAATAGATTATGTTAGAGACATCATGAAAAAATAAAATAAAAGCAGTGTAAGAATAGGCAGGTGTGGGTTGTCCAGTTGAATTTTGGAGCTATTGAATGAAGCCCACAGTTTGGTTTTATGTGTTCCATTGTGTGTGTGCATGAAGCTACACTAGATACAGTTCCAAACAAAGACATGAGCTTGGTTATTTAAAATTTTTGGCTTTATTCATAGCAATCCCTTCTAATGATGTTATAATGAGGCTGGTAAAGATGCATGGGGTTTTCAATGTGTTTGTGAAAAATAAATGTAACATGCTGTTTTTGCTAAAGATTACCAGTTTTATGGCATGACCAGTAACATTAAGAGAACGATTTGGAAGGGGATCACAAATTCAAAGTTTATGATAAAACCGAGTTAATGGATCAATTCTTTGAATTGGGATCATTGGAAAAATTGGATGGAATGTTGACAATGGATAAAATGTTGCACCGAATACTAATAAAGATGATGCTTTGGGAATGAATATAGCCTCCAGTAAATGAAGACTACGTGGGTTTGGGTGTGGGGGACTTGAGAATATTCTTTCATTGTTTCTGTGGGTATCTGCTATTTTTGAGAGTGACCTAGTACCTTGCCTGTTTTTGGAGTGTCAAGTAGTAAGAAACAAACAACTGTTCAAAGGTCACCAAGGGGTGAGGATATTGTGAGCTTTCAACATTTTGGGTTGGGAATCCAAAGAGCCAATTGTTAGCAGTAAAGGGAACTCTGGGAATGGAGCTATAAATTTCAGTTTCTGAAGTTGAAATGAAATGAATCCAAATTGCTAAGTCCCACGGTGTTGTGGCTTGAATGTTAAATGTTCCCATAGGTTTATGTGTTTGAACACCTAATCCCCAGCTGAGGGTGCTCTTTGAGAAGATCTTGAAACTTTTAGGAGGTAGAGCCTTGCTGGAGGAAGTGGATCACTGGGATGGCACTTGAATTTTTAATCACCTGGTCCTTGTTGGTTCTCTGCTTCCTTCCTCCCATTGTGATGAGCTGGCTTCCTCCTCCTGCCACCATGCCTTCCACAATATGAACTTTCCCCTTAAAACTAAAAGCCGAAAATAAACCTTCCTTTTCTTTTAAGTTGTTTCTAGTAGTTCTTTGTTAATAGCAATGGGTAAGTAATGAAGGTATATCACTGCATGCCAAATTAAACTTAAATTCTCTCTGGTGGATGAAACACTTCTAATTGTTTCTACAAACAATTTACCAAATAACATGTTTTGAAAATAATTACCAATCTAGTGAATAAGGAAAATAGTAAAAACAAAATAAATAGACAATGTTAGGAAACCCACAGAGGCTCCTAAAACTGACATTGTCAGAGATTTTAAAGTTATTTTGTTTCCTATGCTTAAGGAATAGAATAGCAAGATTGAAAATTTTGGCAGAAAACAGTGAAAATTTTAGCAGAAACAGGAAAATTACTAAATGTAATAGACCTAGATGAAGAAATTTGTAAACTCAGAAATAGGCTAGAAGATAATGTTGAGATAAAAGTAGAGTGACACAAGTTTGAAAATATAGAAAAAAGATATAGAAGATATGGTGATAGTTAAATATACTCAGAAGTGGAATTTTGAAAGGAAAGGAGCAAAAAAGAAAAAAAACAACCTGGAAAGAACAGTGTTTACTGATATAATGATAAATTTCTGACATCAAGACATTTTCAAAAAGTACAATTTTAGCAGGATAAATAAAAAAATACTAGCCACAATTAGAAGAATCTTCTAATTATATATATATATATATATATATATATATATATATATATATATATATGTTATTTGGGAGGAGAGAGAGAGAGAGAGAGAGAGAGAGAGAGAGAGAGAGAGAGAGAGAGAGAGAAAGTGGGTAGGCATGCCAGGGCCTCTTGCCTCTGAGAATGAACTCTAGATACATGTGCCACTTTGTGTATCTGGATTTACATGGGTATTGGGGAACTGAGCTGGGGCATTTTGTTTTACAGGGAAGAGTCTTTTAACCATTGATCCATTGGTCCAGACAAGAAGAATCTTACAAACAGGCAGACAGTAATGTCAGCCCCCTGAAATAACTCCAAAAATTAATAATTAAGGTGGACAACCATCATCTTCAGTGGATAAATTCTGAAAACTGAGCAACAGTTATCAGAAGAGGTGGATTTCACTTGAATAGTTCATGGCTTAAGTAGCAAAGTAAAGTAGGGAACTTTATAAAGCTGGAGAAAAAGTCCAGACACATTCTCCAGGAATTGGCTTGGTTCTGGGAGCTCCCAGCTTCTAGTGAGAAGGAATGCTGGTAGCAGACTGCGAGAGCCAGAGAGGCTTAGAAAATGTGCAAGGTGCTCTCATTAATAGGCATTTTAAAGATCTGAAAAAAATGATGTCACTAGGGCAACAGTTGTACTAGCAGAAGGTGATGCTGGGAAAACCTACGTCTCTCAGTGTTTGGCTGTCAGAATTTAGCATTTCACAGAGCAGCGATGAGTCACCATTTCAAAAAGAGCCCTGCAGTACTGGCAGCTCAGCAGCCCAAGCCCCTGTGCAACTACACTCTCAGGAAGCCCAGAGCAAGCGACACAGGACTGTGTGCTGAAACCTGACCAGCAGAGTACTGCTGGATTGTAGGAAAGGAACTTTGAATCAGAACAGAATAGTATTCAAAGAGCTGAAAAGTTGGAAGCTCATACAGGGGTGGAGTTATAATTCACAACCAGTCTAGTGCAGGAATGCCTCGAGGTTTGAGCAGTACCCAGAGAACACCTGTGAAGAAGCACTGCACAGGACTGGACCAGCATCTGCAATCTGATCTCCTAAAAGAAAACTCAGAAGTTAGAATACGACTGCCCATTGCAAATTTGAAGCAGGCATCTGGGAGTTGGGGGAAGGAACACTAAGATTCAAGTCTCCATTCAGCAATAAAGTCATACAGAAGCCATGTCCTATATCCCAGATCTCTGCCGTTCATATCTATCCCTATGTTTAAGATGCATACTATCAACTTCTCACATCAGCTTGGTCCTATTCTTTCAGCCTTTCCTTTTTTTCTTCTTACTCTTTCCTTTCACAAAGAATACAGACTGGTATTGTTTTGGGGGTCTCTGTCAGAGTCCTGATATTGGAGTTGGAACATTATCTGAACATTTCTTTACCTCTGTCTTTTCAGTCTACCTTTAAACCATACCTAACCTCTCCCATTTTTTCCCTTACCTTTCTCCCTTCCATTAACGCTCTGCTCCCCCTCTTCTTCTTCCTATCAAACAGTAGTGATAACTCAACTTACTCTACTTTTTTTTCCCACTCATACTTATTGCAACTAATATGTTAGTCACACAGTACTATAATTACCCCTTAATAAAATGACTGATGCTTAATGGGTGATTGTTTTTTTAATAATCCTGTATATTTAAGGTGGGTATACCCTTGAAGCATGACTATTGTTGAAGACAATATGTTCCGGGAGGACTGGAGATGGAG
>PVHP010012687.1:0-42368 GCA_004024765.1 Zapus hudsonius
AGTGCTGAGATTAAAGGTGTCCACCACCATGACTTCCAATGTTGCATTCATATACTCTGATTAATTCAAGGAGTACACTGTAGGGAGGGGAGGGCAGCGGGGAATTGGCGATAACAACTCATTGTTTTCCCACTAAATGTAACTCATTATGGACAATAAATTTAAAAAATGAAATAGCAAAAAAAATTAATTAATTTTTTAAAAAAGGAGTACACTGTAAATCCTAGAACCATGAATTTCTTGTTTTTTCTTCACACATCAGCTGGGCTGAGCATCTTTCTTTTCTCTTTTTTTTTTTTTTTTTTTTTTTTTTTTTTTTTTTTTTTTTTTTGGTTTTGTTTTGTTTTTCAAGGTAGGGTCTCACTGTAGTCCAGGCTGACCTGGAATTCACTAAGTAGTCTCAGTGGCCTTGAACTCATGGCGATCCTCCTACCTCTGCCTCCTGAATGCTGTGCTGGGATTAAAGGCGTGTGCCACCATGCCCGGCTGGACCATGAATTTCTTTTTTTAAAATATTTTATTTATTCATTTTCAAGCAGAGAGAGAGAGAGGGCACCAGGGCCACCACCTTGTGGGTCTGGCATATGTGGGTCCTGGGGAATTGAACCAGGGGCCTCAGGCACTAGAGGCAGGTGCCTTAACCGCTGAACCATCTTCAGCCCCCCCCCATGAATTTCTTTCTAAAAGGAATCATCTCTGTTTTATTCTAGTTGTCAAACTTCTCACAGAGGTAAGTTTATTAATTCCAGAATTACTTTAGATATAACTAGGATTGAACAAATGATTGTAGATAACAAATCAGGTTTTCAGCTTGTACAAACAAGGAAGGTAGCCAGAATGAATCCTGTGCTGGATTGGAGTTGGAGAGGTCATGATTTTTGCTTTATTAACAACTGGACCCAGAACTAACTATCGAAGTGTATGTATGCAAGTTAGATGCTACATATATATCCTAACCTTATGTACTGGAAGGTACTAGAAGGAGTGACATGCCAGTAGTGGTGCGAGCACCCAAGTTCTGGTATCTAAGTACCACTCTCAGCCGGGTGGAGGAGGAAGAGAGGCCAGGCGCACCTGTGGTAGGTTGCTCCCAGCCTCAGTGGACCTTGCTGCCTTTGTCTTTTTCACCCGAGAGGAAGTGAAGCAGAGGAGCAGAAAACAGCAGTGCCCAGACATCACTTGAGGAGATCCCAGACCCGACCTGGGCAGGGGACTACTGTGAAAACAACCACACACAGGCTACAGACAAGAGGAAAGTGCCGGAAGAGACCGAGGCGCACACAACCTAACTTCTCACTAGGGTTGCTTATTAAATAATGGCTAATGATGTACAGCAATTGCTAGACAGCACTGCTCCCAGCTTCAGATCACGGAGTCTGCCATCAATCACATCTCACAGCATGGACACACCCAGGCTGCAAGAACTGCACACTGCCTAGAATCAATCCTATCAGAAATCACTAGGTCCTCCCATGTCCAGCCAGTGAACTTTGAGGTGGAATACTCCTTATCAAATCTGGAACTAGAGAGATGGCTCGGTGGCTAAAGGCACTTGCTTGCAAAGCCTGAAGACCCGAGTTTGGTTCCCCAGGATCCATGTAAAGCCAGATGCACAAAGTGGCCCATGCATCTGGAGTTTTTTTTACAGTGGCAGGAGGCTCTGGCATACCTATACTCACTCTCTCTGTCTTCCTCTCTCTCAAATAAATAAAAAGTAACTAGATATGGTGGCACACACCTTTAACTCCAGCATTTGGGAGGCAGAGGTAGGAGGATCACTGTGAGTTTGAGGCCAGCTTGGGACACAGAGTGAATACCAGGTCAGCCTGGGCTAGAGTGAGATCCTACCTTGAAAAAGCCAAAGAATAAATTAAATATTTTAAAAATATGTTTTTAAAAAACCAACCATCTAGGGCTGGTGAGGTGGCTCAGCTGTTAAGGCACTTGCCTCCAGTGCCTAAGGCTCCTAGTTCAGTTCCCCAGTACCCACATAAGCCAGACCCACAAGTTGGTGGCCCTGGTGCTATCTCTATCTTTCTCTCTCTCTCTCTGTATCTCTCTGCTTGAAAATGAATAAATAAAATTTTTTTAAAAAACCAACCATCTAAAAAAAAAAAAAAAAAACAAAACCAACCATCTAGAAGCCAGGCATGGTGGCAACTGCATTTAAACCCAGCACGTGGGAGGCAGTAGAGGGTAGAAGGCTCTCTATGAATTCCAGGCCACCATGAACTAGAGTGAGTTCCTGGTCAGCCTGGGCTAGAGTGAGACCCTACCTCAAACAAGGTTCTTTAACTTTAGAACCTGTTAAACTCTCAGCAGTTCCTAATGACTGTACAACTAGTCCCACAAGGCCTGGAAGTCACATAGTCTAGTCAAGATGGCTTCCTTAAATCAGAGACCAAAGACACCCAGTGGAAGCATTCCCATGGCTGCTCCTTCACCTCACCACCCACTTCCACTTGATGACATGTGTGACCTCCTCAGATGAGCATCCTGCATGTCCCAACAAGTACATTGAGAGTGTAGTTGCCATCAAGGATGACAAGCTGTCGTTCATGGAGGGTGCCATCATGTTACCAAGAATGATGACGGCTGATATGAGGTGCATCGAGTGACGGGACTGACTTCAATGGGAACTGTTGAATCAATCACGCACTATACTGGTTAAATTTCTTTCAAGGAGGTTCTTATTAGTCATATGGTGGGACTGTAATAATTAACAGAATTGTTTTAAAATGTGCCCAATTTTTCAGGACGTGGTATTTTATTGGTATGTCCTACCTGTAAGCATAAATCTTTAAGGCAGCTTGTGTGTTGCTGAACAGCAATTTATACAAGTAGCTGCCCATGCTTGATTCTGCACACATACTTACACATTGGTAATTTTATGAGCAGCCTAACCCTCCTGGGGATGTGGAGTATCATATTTAACAAGTTAGGATTCAGATAGTACCTTACATGTCTCAGTGCAGCATGGTTGCTCACACTGTCAGGCTAATAGTAAAACCAGAACACTAGGGCTAGAGAGGAGGCTCCGTTGTTAAAGGTGCTTGTGTGCTTGCAAAGTCTGATGGCCCAGGCATTGATTCTTTAGTATCCACATAGAGCCAGACGCACAAAGTGACACATGTCTCTGGACTCTGTTTGCAGTGGCAAGAGGCCCTGGCATGCTTTCTCTCTCTCTCTCTCTCTCTCTCTCTCTCTCTCTCTCTCTCTCTCTCTCTCTCTCTCTCTCTCTCTCTCTCTCTCTCCCCTCTCTCTCCTTTCAAATAATACAATAAAAAACCAAGTCAGGTGTGGTGGCACATGCCTTTAATCTCAGGATTTGGGAGGCAGAGGTCAGAGGATCGCTGAGTTCAAGCCCACCCTAAAACTACATAGTAAATTGCAGGTCAGCCTGGGCTAGTGAGACCCTACCTTGAAAAAACAAACAAACAAAACAAAAGACAACTTATATGCTGGTACTGGTTATACTTTCTGTTTAGATTCTCGCTCCCCTGCCCCCCAGATAGGATCTCACTTTGCCTCCGGAGTGCTGGAATTAAAGGTGTGCTCTACCATGCCCAGGTTAGATTCTCACTTTTAAAAAAGGTTGTGTCTAAAGCGTGCATAACGGAGGGGAGATAGCTCAGAAGTTAAGGCACTTGCCTGCAAAGCCTAATGATCTGGGTTCAATTCCCCAGTACCCACATAAAGCCAGCCACGCAAAGTGGCACATGTGTCTGGAAGCCCTGACCCACCCATTCTCTTTCTCTCACTCTCTCAAATAAATACATAAAATGTAAAACAAAATCAAGAATCTGACTCATTAATTACAAGGGGAAAACAGTACTCCTACTATTGCTGGAGAGTCAGAAGATGCCTTTGTAATTAAATGACCCATTAATATAGACACCGCTGGCCTGTGCTCTGATGGGCTGAGAGGTGTATCATCTCAGTGCTTTTCCCAATATCACGGTCTCAATTATGAGAACATACCTAACTTAAGCTGAGTGTTGCCCTGTAAGAACAGACCACTGCTCTTCAAAAGTATTAAGGTGACCTAAGACAGTAAGAAACTGTCAGGCTAGAGACCAAGGAAATGCCATAATTAATGGGCTTTGGGATCTGAATTCTATTCTGAAACAGATAAAGGACATTACAGGAAAACCCAGAGATCCGAATGAAGTCTACAGTATATGTAACTAATGTAAATCTTTTTTTTTTTTTTTTGAGGCAGGGTCTCACTTTAGATCAGGCTGATCCAGAACTTACTCTACAGCCCAGGCTAGCCTTGAACTCATGGCAATCCTCCTACCTCAGCCTCCTGAATGCTGTGATTAAAGGAATGAACCACCACTCCCAGCTTGAAATATTTCTTCTGCTGTGCGTTTATATGGATATTAATATATATTCCTTTCTTTGGTTCTATCTCTCTGAAAGCTTCACACTTGTGTGTACATGTGCTAATGTGTGCTTACAGAGGTCATACTGAGGGTCGGTCTTCACCTGGTTTGAGGCATTCAGGACTAGCTGGTCCAGAAGCTTCTGGGGGATTTTTCTGCCTGCCTCCCTTCTCAAGTGCACTGGGATTACAGAGGCTAACCCTAGGGTGTCCAGCTTTATGTGGGCTCTGGGGTCTGAACTCAGGTACCCACACTTGAATGGCAGCTGACAGCACTTTATCCACAGAAACATCTCCCCAGACCAAGCTTCAGACTTCTGAACTTGGTAAAGACACATCTACCAATAGATTCTTTTATTTTCAATATTCACCTGTCATAAAATGTGGTTTCTGGTAGACATGGTAACCCATATCCAATCTGGGAGGCAGAGGCAAGAGGACTGCGCTGAGTTTGAGGCCAGACTACATAGTGAGTTTCAGGCTAGCCCATGCCACATACAAAAAACAAAGATGGTCCCTGTAAGAAAATTCAATTTAAAAAATTGTATTTATTTGTAAGCAGAGAGATGGAGAAAGAATGAGCATGCCTGGGCCTCCAGCTACTGCAAATGAACTCAATGCCACTGAGCCAGCTCTCCAGTCCAGAAAATTCAATTTTTAAAAAATATTTTATTTATTCATTTTCAAGCAGAGAAATACAAAGAGAGAGGGAGAGAGCACCAGGGCCACCACCTTGTGGGTCTGGCATATGTGGGTATTGGGGAATTGAACCCAGGGACTTAGGCACTGGAGGCAAGTGCCTTAACCACTGAGCCATCTCTCCAGCCCCCAGAAAATTCAATTTTAACATCAACTGAGATTCAATCCTACACCTCCTGTGTGCACTGTTAGAGCTGCTCAACTTGGCCATGAGAACAAGAAAGCAGCCACAGGCAAAGAGCATGGCTGGATTCCAGGAAGTTATTTTCAAAACCAGGCTGCACTCAAGTGTGCGGATCCATACACGATGCAAGAGTGCATAGAAGGTACACAAAGGTTTGACTGAAATGAAGATACCACAAGGTGGGGCCATGACACTTTCATCACCTGCAGGTGCATTTACAAGAATAGGTGCAACTGTACCCACATTTCAAAACCTCAGAAATCCATTACATGCCAATTGTGAACACATCAGTAGGAAAAACAGATGGGAGCTTTCTGATAAGCATTTCAACTGTGAAAATGGGAAACAAATCCAATTCCAGGGAAGACCTAGGAAAAACCTCCTGCCCATTTGTTTCTCCAATTAACTTCGATGTTTCTGTATGTTTTATCCTGGGTTTTTACTAAATTTAGCTTCAGAGTATCTACCAAAAGACCAGGCATGGTGGTGCATACCTTTAATCCCAGCACTCAGGAGGCTACACAGTGAGTTCCAGGTCATCTTGGCCTACAGACCCTACTTCAAAAAAATTACGTATATATTCAAAAATATCAGATTTTTGTTTTGAGACAGGGTCTGAGTCACAGGCTGGCCTCAAACTTGCTATATAGCAAAGGATGACCTTGAATTCCCAGTCCTGCCTTTACCTCCCTAGGGCTGGGATTATAGATGTGTGGAACTAAATCTGTTTTTTATTGGGGCTGGAGAGATAGTTTAGCAGTTAAGGCTCTTGCCTGCAAGTTCCCCAGTGCCCATGTAAAGTCAGACGCACAAAGGGGCATATACATCTGGAGTTCATTTGTGGTGGCTAGAGGCCGTGGCACACCCATTCTCTCTTCTCTTTCCTTGCAAATATTTAAAAAACATTCATTTATTTACTTATTTCCAAACAGAGAAAGACAGAAGACAGAGAGAATGGGTGCTCCAGCTGCTGCACACGAACTCCAGATGCATGTGCCACTTTGAGCATCTGGCTTTACATGAGTACTGGGGAATTGAACTCAGGTCATTATGCTTTGCAGGCAAGTGCCTTAACCACTGAGCCATCTCTCCAGCCCTAAATCTGGTTTTCAAGGTGCTGAGGATGAGACCTAGGGCTTCAAACATGCTAGGTAGGTATTCCATTGACTGAGCTGTCCCCAACACTCTTATCAGGATGTAGAAGAACCTAAGCCACCTGGTTCCCTCTTCGTGGAGCACTAAGGAAAAGGAGGCCATCAACCAGTAAAGCCAGGAAGCCTGGGAAACATCTCCAAAGATTTTCACAAAGCTTTTCTGACTCACGTGGTAGGAGAAAATGTAGATCATTTCAAATAACTCTGGCTTGCCATCTTTTTTCTCTTCCTCACCCATTAATTCCAGAAAATCCATCTGTAATCAAGAATTGCCTCAGGGGCTACAGACAGCTCAAATAGTAGTGCCTGCACAGTAGAAACAAGGCATTTTCTCCACAATTCTTAAATTTATTTTTAGCAGGGCATGATGGCATACATCTTTAATCCCAGCACTTGGGAGGAAGAGGTAGGATTGCCATTGAGTTTAAGGCCACCCTGAGACAACATGAATTCCAAGTCAGCCTGGGCTTGAACAAGACCCTGCCTTGAAAAAAAAAAATCTAAAATTTATTTTTTTATTTGCAGGCAGGGAGATAGAGATTGGGCCCAACAGGGCCTCTTGCCACTGCAAAAAAGGAACTCCAGACGCATGTGGCTTTTACATGGGTACTGGGGATTTAAACCTGGGCTGTCAGGCTTGCAAGCAAGTGCCTTAACCACTAAGCCATCTCTCCAACCCAAGATATAGTTTTTTTCCAAGGTAGGGTCTCACTCTGGCCCAGGCTGACCTGGAACTCTGTAGTCCTAGGCTAGCCTTGAACTCAAGACAATCCTCCTACCTCTTGCCTCCCAAGTGCTGAGATTAAAGATGTGTGCCACCATGTCCCTTAATTTTAATTTTTTAGAGAAATGTAAATCTGGGCTGGAGAGATGGCTCAGCGGTTAAGGTACTTGCCTCCAGTGCCTAAGGCCCCCGGTTCAATTCCCCAGTACCCACATAAGCCAGACCCACAAGGTGGTAGCCCTGGTGCTCTCTATCTCTCTGCTTGAAAATGAATAAATATTTTTTCAAAATGTAAATCTAACTCCAAACACAATATATTACTTCACATTAGAATGGCTATTAAAATAAAAGCATTTAAAGGGAGAGGCTGAGGTGAAGTTTAGGGTAGTGCTTAGCATGGGGGTGGGGAGTAATAAGAACCCTCTCGTATTGCTCTTGGAGATATTAAAATGGTGCAGCCGTAGTGGAAAAAGAGTTTGGCAGGTCCTCAGAGTTAAACATAGAACTATCATATGACCAGCAATCTTAGTTCTAGGTATATATCCAAGAAAACTAAAGGTAGGGATTCAAATAGATACGTGTACACCAGTGTATAATCCACCATAGTCAAAGTTGGAACCAGTTCATGATCAACAGATGAATAACAAACAGCATATGAACACAAGGGACCATTGTTCAGGCACAAAACTAAGGAGTTTTAATATGGGTGAGCTAAGTGAATTAAGATGAGCACGGATGATTCATTTACGTAGGTGCTTCAAGTGGGGACATTCAAAGCAGAACTGTGGTTCCAGGGTCGGCCTCAATGATAATGATGGGTTATTCAATGAGCACAGAGTTTACAGTGATGACAGCTCTTTGTTTTGAGATTTGGTCTATGTAGCCCAGGCTAGCACTGAACTCATATCTTCCTGCCACTGCCTTCCAAGCGCTGGATTACAACCACTCCTAGAGGATCGTTGTAAGCATGTACAATGCTGATAAACACTGCGCCTCAATTATGTATGTGTCACTGAAATATACAAACACAAAGGTTTAACATGGTATTATGTATTTTTGTTGTTTGAGGTAGGGTCTCACTCTAGCCCAGGATGAGCTGGAACTCAGTCTCAGGCTGGCCTCGAACTCAGCAATTCTCCTACTTCTCCCTACCTAGTGCTGGGACTAAAGGCGTGCTGGGATTAAAGGTGCACCATACCTGGCTTCCTATGTATGTTTTACCATAATAAAAAACTGCAATTATCAAACCATAATTAGCGATTAAATGCTTATGTGTGTGGTAATGAGCTGAAAGAGAAATGTGTTCACAATGTGCCTAGAAAGGCCACATGTCACATCCAATACAATCAGGAAAGTACCCCATTCTGCAATACTAACAACAAACGTTCTAGACCTGCTCAGACTCCACAACATACTTCTTAAGATCAGCTTCAGGAGAGTTGAACACTAAAAACAACGTATATATCCTTTCTTCCTTCCCTTGGCTGCTCCCAGGCGCTGGGACCACAGACTTACAGACTTGTCACTCTGTCCATCCTCTTTATTAAGCACAAAGTAAACACCAAACTTTTCCCTACAAGAACTCTTATCACACTGAACTGGGTAGATTGGAATCAAGTTATTTCTGGTAAAGTTTTAGATGGCTCACCATCAAGTTACAGTGGCCGTTAAAGTTTTGTATTCGGCACCTACAAAATCAAAACACACGATATCACTTTCAAAGTCAAGGATGAATATTTTGCCATATCCTTCAATCCATAAAGCCTTGAGTGTGAGACGATTCATGCTGACTGCATAGTTCTTCTCATACATAATTCACAGCCAGTGAGACGAGGAGCTAGGTGACTGCTGCGTTCGTTACCTGGAGCACGCTCAGTCTGGAAAGCAGAACTCCACACTTTACAAGAATAAGTTCCAGAAGCTTTTATTGTTTGACTAACTACACAAAAACCAGGCAGAGAAGTCCCCAAGGAAATGATGCTCATATTTCACTATTATTTGCCCTTTGGTCCTTCATCTTCTAGCACTTACATGTTCTTTAAATGATTTTAGACATTTATTTTGATCACAAATGCAATCCAAATGAATAAATAAACGCAGTTATCTTTTCTCCCTTCATGTCCCTTTAAAGAGAAAAAAGTGTTGTCTCTTCATGGCCTATTGGCCACAGTTGTCCCACCCATGGTTTTAAACAAACTGTGTCTTGATCGTCGGAAATCCTTGAACTACAGCTCATCCGGTTAAAGAAATCCTGGGAAAGAGTCCTACTGATATTGCCGATAGTCTCCAAAGGGTGAGGATGGTAATTGACTAGAAGGCAGCTGGGAGGGGTCTTCAGCAAACTGAGGACCTGCAATTAAGAAATAAAAGGGATTCTTAAAAAAGATTATATAACCCAGCACAAGTGAGTTTGAAGCCATCCTGGGGCTATAGAATGAGTTCCAGGTCAGCCTGGACAAGAGTAAAACCCTACCTAGAAACAAATAAAACAAAACAAAAGCTTTGTGCCACAGCACATTACAGTTAGAGGTGTAATCTGAATATATATATATATATGCAATTTATTTGCAAGGGGAGAGAGGAGGGGCAGATGGAGAGAATGGGCGCACCAGGGCCTGGAGCCACTACAAACCCCAGATGCATGCACCACTTTGTGCATCTGGCTTCATGTGGGTACTGGGAAATCAAACCTGGGGCGTTAGGTATTACTGAGCCATCTCTTCAGCCCTGAATTTCTTTATAGTGATCTGCCTAGTCCTCCAGAAAGGTCTAGAGATCCTTCAAATTTGGTATACCATGACAGACTAGCTTCCCAGATGTTTCAGAATAGACAGCTGTCAAGTGGTATGCCAGAAAGCAAGATGGACAGATTACAACAAGAAGCAATGGTTTTAAAAGCAACTATATAAAGCAAGTTGCCATATGGCAAAATTGCTGGGTGTGGTGGCGCATGCCTTTAGTCCAGCACTCAGAAGGATCTCTGAGTTTGAGACCACCCTGAGACTACATAGTGAACTCCAGGTCAGCTGGGAGAGACCCCCACCTCAAAAAAACCAAAGTAAAATCTTTCCCACCTCTTGACACTTTTTTTAGTATTTATTTAAAATTGCTTTAGGGGGCTGGCGAGATGGGTCAGTGGTTAAAGGAACTTTCTTGGAAAGCCTGAAAGCCCAGGTTTCACTCCCCAATACCTACATAAACTAAATGCATAAAGTGGCACATGCATCTAGAGTTCAAAAGGCCATGGTATGCCCATACTCTCTGTCTCTCCCTGCTTGCAATTAAATAAGTAAAAAGATTTAAAATAAATAAATAAGAACAGGCATGGTGATGCATGCCTTTAATCCCAGCAGAGGTAGGAGGATCACTGTGAGCTTTAGACAAGACTGAAACTACAGAAAGAGTTCCAGATCAGCCTGGGCTAGAGTATGACCCTGCCTTGAAAATAAACAAAATTACTTTTTCAGGGCTATGGAGATGGACCAGTGATTAAAGGCTTGCAAGAAAGCCTGTTGGAGCCAGGCACAGAGGTACATGGTTTTAATCCAGCACTCAGGAGGCAAAAATGGGATTACTCCGAGTTCAAGGCTACCCTGAGACTACAGAGTGAATTCCAGGTCAGCATGGAAATAAACATTAAAAAAAAAAAAAAAAAGATAATAATCAGTTACTTTCAAAGATTTGTTTTTTTTGTTGTTGTTTTTCAAGGTAGGGTCTCACTCTAGCCTTGGCTGATCTGCAACTCGTTCTGTATCCCCAGACTTTCCACACTCATGGCGATTATCCTACCTTAGCCTCCTGAGTGCTGGGATTAAGGGCATGCACCACTATACCCGCCCCACTTTCATTTTCATTTGTTTGTTTTTTAATATTTTATTCATTTTCAAGCAGAGAAATACAGAGAGGGGGGGGAGGGAGGGAGAGAGCACCAGGGCCACCACCTTGTGGGTCTGGCATATGTGGGTACTGGGGAATTGAACCTGGGGCCTTAGGCACTGGAGGCAAGTGCCTTAACCTCTAAGCCATCTCTCCAGCCCTTCATTTGTTTTGTTTTGTCTTTTTTTAAAAATTTATTGTTGATTCAGAGGTGTGTGTGTGTGTGTGTGTGCACACATGCCACAGTGCACATGTGGAGGTCTTTGTTTCACTTTCTTTTTTCATTTTAGCCCAGGCTAACCTAGAACTCACTCTGTAAACACAGCAATCCTCCTACCTCTGCCTCCTGAGTCCTGGGATTAAAGGCATACACCACCATGCCCGGCTCTACTTTAGTTATGTTTTGAAAGAACTCAGTAATTCAGTTTATATAACCAATTAGGGAATGAATTCTAAAATGGAAAGGTACACCTCTAGCTTGCTATAAATTCTTAGTTTTATTTTCAAAAGATAAGAAAGAGGAGAGCCTGGGAACTTACAGGAAAGAACAGATATAATGGTAAAATTCTCTGAAACATTCAAAGTACTTCATACCATGACATATTTTACTTTCTCTTTAAAACATCTGTTCACTATAGAAAAACTCGAGAAGACGGTGAGTGAAAATGAAAAACCAAAGAAATAAGACAAAAGAGAAAAACAAAACAAAAAGAACAAACAAACGGGCTGGAGAGATGGCTTAGCAGTTAAGGCATTTGCCTGAAAAGCAGAAGAACCCGAGTTCAATTCCTCAGTACCCACGTAAAGCCAGATACACAAGATGGCGCATGTGTCTGGACTTCATTTGCAGTGGCTAGAAGGCCCTGGCACGCGCTCTCTCTCTCTCTCTCCCCCACAAATAAATTGATTATCTATAAAACAAACAAAATAACCGATAAACCAAAGATAACCACTGTTAACATTTAGATGAGCTCCAGTCAATCTTTCTTTGTGTTCCTGTGTGAGTGGTACAGTGTATATTATATATGGAGGGCATTAATTCTCACTTTCTACTTGTTTGAGGAAGGATCTATCACTATTCACTGCTATGTTCTCCAGGCCATAGACCTTGCCATAGACACATTAGAATTACAGATGCCCAGGCCACCAGCTTACATGGGTTCTGGGGATCCAAACTTAGGTACTCACATGTCTAAAAAATAAAATGTACTACTTTTATTTTTTTAATGTTTTCGAGGTAGGGCCTCACTCTAGCCCAGGCTGACCCAGAACTCTATACACCCAGGATAGCCTCGAACTCACATCAATCTTCCTACCCCTGCCTCCCCAGTGCTGGGATTAAACGCATGTGCCATCATACCCCCTAGTATTTACACGTTTGAACATGCACACAATATATACATATGCGTGCACCTAGATCTCTTGCTGCTGCCAAGAACGGCAGATACACTGGCATTACTTTTTGCATTAAGTGGATGGCTTTGGATTGAACCTGGGCCAGCAGGCTTTTGCAAGCGAGAGCCTTTAACTGCTGAGCCACCTTCCTAGCCCGGGCATATTAAAACAATGCAGAAATCACAAACTACTCCATTTTAGCAGACAAAACATCCTTTAAAAAAATATTTTTATACATTTGCAGGGAGGGAGGGAGAGAGGATGAAAGGGAACAGGCACACAAAAGCTTCTTCCTACTATAAACTCCAGATGCATGCACCGCTGAATGATCTGGCTTTATGTGGTTACAAGAGAATCAAACCCAGGCTGTCAGGCTTTTGCAAGCAAGCACCTTTAACCACTGAGCCATCTCTCCAGCCCAAAATATATTCTTTCTTAACACTGGGAAAGAATTCCAAAGTGTAAGGAGAATGAAAACTCACCGTTGGGAAACTGTGCAGATGCAAATCTTGTCAACAAGATACCAGCACCTTCAATTAAAGCTAGGAGAATGCCACCCATTGCAGCTGACCCAACCATGGCCACGGGTCCATCTGAAGACATTAATAACAACGGTTACTTTAAAGGAAAGGGCTGTTTCTCCCATTTTCAAACTCTTTCACTGTCTAAGACCCACAGTTGGCAAACAATGGCTGAGAGGTCAGATCCAGCCTGCTTTTGTAAACAAAGCTGTATTAGAACAGTCATGTTCTTACATCTATGCAGTGCTGTGATGCTTTCATGCTGTAACAGCAAAGCTGACAGGCTGTGACAAAGATCACATAGTCCATAAAGCATAAAATAGTTTCACTATCTGGACTTTTATAAGAAAAAGTTTACAAACCCCTGGTTTAAACCACTAAGCCCAAACAATTCTGGTTTGCACCCTGCTCCAAAGATCCCGAAGATGATGTTAGCTCTCTATTCCCAGCAGTTCTATGTGGCAGGTACTGTTATTAATTCAAGAGTACTCATGAAACCACAGCAAAAACCATTTGGCAAACTACTCAGTCACACAGGTAACATGTCAATGCTTGTGACTACTGTAATACATCAGTTATAACTCCATCCTCTCTGGTTATGGTGGTGCATGTGTGTAATCCCAGCACCTGGAAGGTAGAGGTTGGAGGACCAAGAGTTCAAGGTCATCTTTGCTACACAGCAAGTTTGAGACCAAGCTGAGATACATAAGATTCTGTCTAAACAAACAAAACAACTCCATGCTCTCTTTCTCATTGTCCCAAATATATTCCTTTACTTTGTTAAGCCACCACAAATATTCATGTTATAATAATCAGCAATGTTCAGTTTCATATATTAAAGATGTCATTAAATGAAGGCAGATGAGGTCATCCCAAAAGACTGGCTTCATCTAATGTGCCCAAAATGATTGCTTACTAATGGGCTGGGTATACAGCTCAGTATTAAAAGTCCTGCCTCCCATGCACAAGTCCCTGGATATGAGCCCCAGTAGCACAGCAGAAAACAAAACGAAACAAATAAAAACAAGAGAATGCTGGCTTACTTCTTGCTGCCAGGATGGCTCCTGTTAAGGCACCACTAGTGATGGAGTTCCAGGGATCTTCTTTTCCTCGGACTTGAACCATACTACAGTCAATCATGGAAAACAGACCTCCCCAGACTGCAAAGCTACCTATTTCATTTTAAAAACAAATACTAGTTTAGTCTTAAAAACATTTATTTTTTTATTTTAAAGGAGGGACAGCGAGAGGGAGGGAGGGAATGGAGAGAGAGAGAGAGAGAGAGAGAAATGGGCACGCCAGGGCCTCCAACTGCTGTAAACGAACTCCAGACTCATCCAACACTTTGTGTACCTGGCTTTATATGGGCACCAGGCAATCAAACCTGGGTCATTAAGCTTTGCAGGCAAGCACTTTAACCACTGAGCAATCTCTCCAGCCCTGATTTTTTTTTTTTAGTATTTAAATGTTACAGTCAAAACTAAGGTGGTGGGATTGTACACCTATAATTCCAGCACTTGGGTGGTAGAGTCAGGAGGATAGTTAAGGCCAGCCTTAGCTACATAGTGAAGCTAGAGTACATGAGATCCCATTAAAATAAAATAAACTCCACTGTTTAAATAAGCATTTACTATATTCCCCAAACTCTCATACTCTGAATACATGAACATACGTGTTTGAACAAAAATTCAGAGCACTTATTTTCTGAATAAAGCTTGGATTGTATTTTATCACCTGTAAAGTTAGGAGGCTAAGGAAAGAGGGCACAGGTTTAAGACCAGCCTGAACTCAATGGTAGTATTCTTGCCGCTCAATCCCCAAAAACTAAAACAATGCTGGGCATGGTGGTGCACACCTTTAATCCCAAACTCAGGAGGCAGAAGTAGAAGGATCACCCTGAGTTCAAGGCAACCCTGAGATTACTGTGAATTCCAGGTCTACCTGAGTTAGAGTGAGACCCTACATGGATAAATCCCCCCAAAATAAGTAATTAATTAATTCAGTAATTCTATGCTATGGGAGAAATTTTTGCTGTCTAGACAGATTAGAATAACCTCCTTCCTTCCTTTCCTTCCCTCCCTCCCTTCCTTCCTTCCTTTCTTTCTTTTTTCTGGTTTTTCGAGGTAGGGTCTCACTCTAGCCCAGGCTGACCTGGAATTCACTATGTAGTCTCAGGGTGGCCTTGAACTCACAGTGATCCTCCTACCTCTGCCTCCTGAGTGCTGGGATTAAAGGCGTGCGCCACCACGCCCGGCCTTCATTTATTTCTTATTTTTAAGTCTTTTTCATGTTTATGAAAAATAGGTGTCTCAATTTTTTTACTATAATCTTTGCAAGTGAATATAATTTCCACACTTTTTTGTCACTGCCTTTCTCCTAGCTTCTGAATAACCAAGTTCAATGTATACAAAATCTTTTTTTTTTTTTAAGGAAGGGTCTCACTCTAGCTCAGGGTGACCTGGAATTCATTATGTAGTCTCAGGTGACCTCCAACTTTCTGCCTCTGCCTCCCAAGTGCTGGGATTAAAGGAGTACACCACCAGGCCAGGCTAATTAAAAAAAAAAAAAAAATTTAAACTGATCTCTAAAGTGTCTTAAACTTAATTTTAGAGCCCAACCAATTTGATCAGTTTTATGTTAACCTAGAAACTATTATTTCTGATCTCCAAACCTGAGCTTTAGGCAGTCTTCCTTCTGAAGAAGAAAAAAAAGAAAATCACCAAACATCTGAATACTGACAGGATCAAATTAACTTTCCAAATAAACCATCCATAAACAAGAACCTATAGAGATACTAATTTGTAATAAGCAGTTAGAGCAAATAAAAATCACTAATCTAGGGCCGGGGAGATGGCTCTGCAGTTAAAAGGTGCTTATCTGCAAAGCCTACTGGTCTGGGTTAAAAATCCCCAGGTACCCACATAAAAGGTAATGCATAAAGTGGCATATGCATCTGGAGCTTGTTTGCAGCCTGGTGTGCCCATACTCATTCATTCTCTCAAATAAAATAAATAAATAATAACTCCTGTAATCCCAGCACTCAGGAATGAGGAAGATGAGGCAGGAGGATCCTGAGTTTGAGTTGAGCAAGACAGGAAGAAGGGAGGGAGACAGTGGGAGAAAGGGAGGAGAGAGAGATAGACTGACTTCTATGTTCAAATAAACACAAAGAATGGTTTGGAGTACAAATAGAAAAATCCTGCTCACCTCCCAACTGTGGAGCCCTGGTTTTAATAGCTGTCAAACTCCCTCGTAGCCTGTGGTTTACTCCCTATAACAAAACACAAGAAAACAGTCCAAAATAGAATATATTAGATGTGCAATAACTTATTTTTTAAATGTTTTTAAGAGAGACTGTGTATATATATGGGTAATCCAGGACCTCTTCCCACTACAAATGAATTCCAGGTGCATGCACTACTTTGTGCATCTGGCTTTATGTGGGTACTGGGGAACTAAACACAGGCTGTCAGGCTTTATAAGCAAGTGCCTTTAACCCCAGAGCCGTCTCTCCAGCCCCACAAGTGTAATATATTACATTTTTTTTTTTTTTTGAGGTGGGGTCTCGCTCTGGCCCAAGCTGACCTGGAGTTCACTGGGCAGTATGAAGCTGGTCTCAAACTCACAACGATCCTCCTACTTCTGCCTCCCAAATGATGGATTAAAGGCTCATCATGCCAATGTCTCTTGCCACTATAAATCAATGCCCACCCAGCTTTTACATAGGTGGCTAAGGAAATCAAACCCAAACTGGAAGGCTTTGCAAGCAATCATCTTTTAACTGCTAAGCCATCTCCCCAGCCCCAGAAGTATAATACATTTCTAACCCACTAATAGGAGGACCACCAGTAACATTAACAAATCCCAGTTTCTAATGATGATAATATAAGGCCAGTCATCCACTTACCACTGGGGAATTTCGAAAACCCTTGATTGCTTGAAAGATACCACCACCTATGGTACCCATTGTAAAGGCCCCTCCACAGTCATCCACAATTCTCCAGGGGCTAAAAACAGGGGCGGAAAAAGAAAAAAGATGATTTTCTCATTCATAAATTTTAAAACTTTGTTTAAAACAGGAAGTGATGTAATAGAATCCAATGCAAGGCCCACTGCAACCAATAAACATTTGTTTTATAAAATAAAGGCAAAGAATTCTAGACTGCTCGTAGGAATAGAGCATTAATATCCTTTTTTTTTGTTTTGTTTTGAGAAGGGTAGTATGATGTGTATGGGGGTGTCTGCCTAAGTTGTCTGGCCTCAAATTGGCAAGCCTCCTGCCTCTCCCCACCCAGCACCCCACCCTATGAAGTGTGATATTATAGACCTGTACCACCATTCCAGCTAAACTTCCTATTTGTATAGCACTTAATTCATTCACTACAATTATTTCAGTTATAAGTTAGATCTATGAAAAGCAAATAAATATGTGAAATTATACTGTAATCAACAATATTGATTCTGTTCATTAGAGATCATTGTAAGTGCCCAGCAACAATAAATTTTTAAAAAATATTTTATTTATTCATTTTCAAGGAGAGGAAGAGAGAGAGTGCCCAGCAACAATAAATTTTAAAAAAATATTTTATTTATTCATTTTCAAGGAGAGAGAGGAAGAGAGAGAAAGAGAGAGAGCGAGAGAGAGCGAGAGAGAGAGAGAGAGAGAGAGAGAGAGAGAGAGAGAGAGAGAGAGCTAGAGAGCACAATACCAGGGCCACCACCTTGTGGGTCTGGCCCATGTGGGACCTGGGGAATTGAACCCGGGGCCTTAGGCACTGGAGGCAAGTGCCTTAACCGCCAAGCCATCTCTCCAGCCCAACAATAAATTTTTAAAAATATTTTATTTATTCATTCTCAAGCAGAGATAGAGCAAGAGCAAGAGAGCGAAAGAGAGAGCAAGAGAGAGCGAGAGAGAGCGAGAGAGAGCGCGCGCACACCAGGGCCACCACCTTGTGGGTCTGGCTTACGTGGGTACTGGGGAATTGAACCCAGAGCCTTAGGCACTGGAGGCAAGTGCCTTAACCGCTGAGCCATCTCTCCAGCCCCAGCCAACAATAAATTTTAAAGCTGTGACCCAATGAAAACTCAACAACTACAGAACAATTTTTTGCTTAATTTTATTTGAGAAAGACAATGGGTGAACCAGGGCCTCCTGCCACTGCAAACCAACTCCAGACGAATGTGCCACTTTTATGCATTTGGCTTTATGTGGGTACTGGGTAATCCAACCCAGGCCACCAGGCTTTGAAGCAGTGCCTTAGATGCTAAGCTGTCTCTCCAGCCCTCTAGAACAATCTTTAGTCTGCAAATCTTTGCAGGATAACTGAGTTCCAATTACCATTTTAAACTTTAGCTTGCATCAGATTCACTTAATATACTGGAATAATATCCATTAGAGGTTAAATCTATAACTTAAAACTCTAACACGCTAACTTCCATAATAGTGAAATCTGAGTAAACTATGGACCAAGACTATTCTAGGACTCTGGCTTACAAAATTGTGAGCAACTAAATTCATTTGAACCCATCATAAGCAAAGAAATTTCTTTAATCTAGCCTTGAGACAAGTGCAGGCCTGGGAATGGTGGTGCATTCTGGTCATTCCAGCACTTAGGATGCTGAATCAGGAAACCCAAGAGATGGAGGCCAGCTTGGGCTACACAGCAAGAGCCTGTCTCGCCTCTCCTCTGTTAAAAGACAAGCACCACAATGTGCCAGCCTATGCATGCTGTTAAGCTTATAAATTCAAACACGATTGCTACATGAGAATCTGAGAAATGAGTCAGGTAAGAACACAAAGTCCTGGGCTGGGATAGCTCAGTGGTAGTTAAAGGTGCTTGCTTGCACATGCGGTAGTTTGAGTGGATGTCCCCCAATAGATTCAAGAGTTTGTTTTTCCCCAGCTGCCTGGCTGGAGGGTGTGTCACCTTGGCCAGATCCTAAAGTCCAGCCTTAAGGAGTGTCTGGGGTGGATCTGGAATTCCAGCTATACGCAAGCAAAGAGCAGCCTGAGCTCAAGCTTAAAGTTCCTGCTTTTTGAGAGTTGGAGTGTGCATGCTAGCTTTTGGAGTTGCTGGTGATGGGTTGGTTACTCCCTCTGCTTGGACCTGTGAAAGGGGGCCAGCTTCTTTCACCATTAAGGAACTTCCCTTGGATTTCTTCCAAACTGTGCCTGGTTTGGAGATTCACCCCAGAAGCCTGTGGCTAACTATGACACCACATAAAGCCAGATGCACAGGGTGGTGCATGTGTCTGGAGTTCGTTTGCAGTGGCTGGAGGCCCTGGTGTGCCCATTCTCTGAGACTCTGCCTCTTTCCCTCTCTCTCAAATCAATCAATCAATAAATAGAACACAAACAAGCATTATGCCCTACTAAAAACCTCACACAGAAAGCCTTTCTCATACAGCAGACAATCTAGTTGGTTAGGATGTTTGGGCCTTATTACACAAAATGTGGTCCTAAACCAATGAAACCAATTAATTCCAACCCCAGGAACTACTGGTAGAGTTCAAATTAATTAATTTTTTTTAAATATTTTTATTTATTCATTTATTTGAGATAGAGAGAGGGAGAGAAACGAAGGGTGCACCAGCCGGCTTTATGTGGGCACTGGGGAATTGAACTCGGGTCCTTCTGCTTTGCAGGCAAACACCTTCACCGCTAAGCCATCTCTCCAGCCCCAAATTAATTAATTTTTTAAAAAATATTTTATTTATTCATTTTCTAGCAGAGAGAGAGAGAGAGAGAGAGAGAGAGAGAGAGAGAGAGAGAGAACACACACCAGGGCCATCACCTTGTGGGTCTGGTTTATGTGGGTCCTGGGGAATTGAACCCAGGGCCTTAGGCACTGGAGGCAAGTGCATTAACCGCTGAGCTATCTCTCCAACCCATCAAATTAATTAATTTTTGATTTAGGGTCTCACTCTAGCCCAAGGCTGACCTGGAACTCACTTCGTGGCCCCAGGATGGCCTCAATTCACTGCGATTCTCCTACCTTGGCTTCCAGAGTGGTTTATTACCTCAGCTTCTATGCCCAGCTCAAGTTTAAAAAAAGAATTTTTTATTTTCATGTGTGTGCCAGGGTCTCTTGTGCTACAAACGAATGCCATTCTGGGCTTGTCCTGGGGAATTGAACCCAGGCTGGTAGGCTTTGCAAGCAAGCCCCTGTAACCACTGAGCCATCTCCCAGTCCCATGAGTTCAATTTTGTTACCCTCAGTATTAGATACTGAACGCCTCTAGAAGTCGTATTTTATATACTCCACAGGTAACTAATTACACTCTAAGTCTGAGAAGTCTTGAAGAGACTGAAAGTGAAGTTTTTTTTAAAAGTTATTATAAATAAGTTTATTATGGCATTTTAAAAGAAAGTTTCTTCAAGATAGTAGAAACAGGCCGGGCGTGGTGGTACACGCCTTTAATCCCAGCACAGCACCATGAGTTCAAGGCCACTCTGAGACTACATAGTGAATTCCAGGCCAGCCTGGACTAGAGCGAGACCCTACCTTGAGAAACCAAAAAAAAAGTAGAAACATTAACTGGAAGTAAGAAGGCAAAAGAGAACTAGACACTCAGTTCAGGTAGGAAGCCAGTTTCTTTAAAATGAGATATTAAAGCTTTAGGGGTACAGTGGTCCAGGGTAGGGAAACAAAAGCATCTTCATGAAGAAAAACAAAAAGATCTGGCGGGCACTCGGGAGGCAGAGGTAGGAGGATGGATCCAAGTGAGTTTGAGGCCACCCTGAAACTACATAGTGAATTCCAGGTCAGCCTGGGCTAGAGCAAAGACCCAACCTTGAAAAACAAAAACTAATAAAAAAGATGTGAGAGTTAGGGATCTAGGAAGGCTAAAATTGTCTTCTAGTTTAACTGTAATTAATTGGGAGCTCAAATAAATATTAAAACTAGGAAAGAAAAAATAAATAAATTAGGAAAGAGCCAGACATGGTGGCTCACGCCTATGCCAGCACTCATGAGGCTGAGGTCAGCCGGGGCTACAGACTGAGCTTGGGCTTGAGGGAGATCCTGCCAAAAACAATAAATAAATAAAAGTAAATTCATTTCAGTATAGTCACAGTATTCAAAAAGGATGTTTGAAACAAAGCCAAGATGAAATGATTTCTGAACATAGTCTAACTGAATTGAATGTTCCTACAGGGGCTGGAGAGATGACTCAGAAGTTAAAGGTGCTTGCGTACAAAGCCTGCTGGCCTGTGTTTGATTCCCCAGTACCCACATAAAGCCAGGTGCACAAAGTGGTGCATGGTTTGGAGGGCATTTGCAGTGGCAAGAGGCCCTGGTGCACCCATACTCTTTCTTTCGCTAATAAGTTTTTAAAAAAACTTTTTTAAAAAAATGTTCCATCAGGAAAGTGTTAGGCTACAATGTGGGAACAATAAAGCCAGACTCAGCAAGAATGTAAATGTCAGAGAAATGCAACAGAGAACCCGTAATAATAATATTAAAATTATCATTGAAGGGGCTGGAGAGATGGCTCAGAGGTTAAGGCACTTGGCTCCAGTGCCTAAAGCCCTGGGTTCAATTCCCTAGGACCCACATATGCCAGACCCACAACGTGGTTGCCCTGGTTCTCTCTCTATCTCTGCTTGAAAATGAATAAATAAAATATTTTAAAAAATTATCATTGAAGCATTGACTATATTTTAGGCATTCTACGATATAAATAAGTCTGCAAATCCCCCCAAAAAAGTTAGGTTTTTCTCTTTTACTCTAATATCCTAATTAAAAGAATTAATCTTTTAATTCCCCAAAAGAATATCATTTACGATCTACAAATAAAAAAAAAAAAAGCTCAGACGGGTATTAGGTAAAACTTGCCCCAAAATCATATAAACTAATAGAACCAATAATTTCTTGGTCGTGTTTTCGAGGCAGGGCTTCAAACCCAGCCATCCTCCTCCCCTGCCTCAAAGGTGAGCTCACCAAGCCTGGCTACCATTATTTTAGGTGACCTTTAAGACAACCCAGCCAAGTCTCCCGCTGAGCTCAGCCAAGGTATGACGTCCCCTAGCAATGGACACACTCAGGAAGGTGAGGCGCGTGAGCGGGGCGAGGGCCAACCTACGTCCCCAGGCGCTAAGCCGACCACCTGACCTCGCCGAGCACCGGACCTGCGTCCCCGGACCCCCCCAGGGCCTCTCCCGCAAGCCGAGCGTCCCCGCCGGCGCCCAACGCCCTCGGAACGGCTCCCGCGGCTCCGACCTCGGAGCCCCAGGACAAGGTCACGCGAAGCGCACGGCCGCCCCGCCCCGCCTCCCTCCCGGGCCCCCGGGCAGGGACGGCCGAGGACAGAGGGACAGAGCAGAGCCAGGACGGCGGCGGACGCTCACCACGGCTCTCGGGCGTACTCCTCCATCTTGACTCCAGGCGCGAGCGAGGCCGGGCGAGCTGGGCGGAAGCTGACCCCACGGCGGAAGTGATCCCCGCAGCCAATAGGAGCCGGGGCTCCAGGGTCAGGCTCCGCCCACGTCCTCGCGGGCCCTCGGCTCCTGAGTTCAAATGAGTCTCGGAAAGTTCTGTGTCACGTGATCCTATTAACTATTGTACTTTATGCGCTCTAGAGAGGTTGGCGGGCCAGAGCCTCAGCCGCTGCAAACTCCAGATGCCTGCGCCACCTTGTGCAGCTGGCTCTACGTGGGTCCTGGGGGATCGAACCCGCGCCAGCACGCTTTGACCCCCGCCCCTGAACTTTTCTTTTAAAAAGTACTTCTACTGTTAACAGTTAAGTAATGCTAGTTAATTGCCGTGGACTGTAAATATTTGGCAACTGCATGTAGCTTTCATAGGGCAGAGGATGTCTCGGTTCCTTATAGTCACAGTTTGGAATGTAGTAGATAAACATTTCTGAAATTGAATCACTTGGGCCATCTGGGGGACAATTGACAGTTTGGGGCCCTTAATTTGAGTGACATCGATACAGGATTCTCTTCTGAGCCTCCCACTAATGGTCATCAGAAGGTGGAAGGGACGTTTGGCTCAGAGAAAAAGACAGTAAAAATGGGGTTGGGGTGTAATTTAGGGATTGTGTAGCATGAACCCTGGATTTGATCCCCAGCACTGCATGGGTGGCTCACATCTGTATTCCTGGCGGTCTAAAATAACAAGAATTCTTCAGCTCTAACTACATGTCTGATGCTGTTATACCTTTCATACATTATCTTAGCACACTTAATGTGGCACAGATCTGTAATCACAGCGTCTTTTTTTTTTTTTTTTTTTGGTTTTTTGAGGTAGGGTCTCACTCTAGCCCAGGCTGACCTGGAATTCACTATGTAGTCTCAGGCTGGCCTCAAACTCATTGCGATCCTCCTACCTCTGCCTCCCAAGTGCTGGGATTAAAGATAAGATGTACGCCACCACGCCTGGCTGTAATCACAGCTTCTTAGGAGACTTGAGAAGATCGCAGATTCAAGGCCTGCCTAGGCAATTTAACAAGACCCTCCTGTCTCAGAATAAACAAGTGGCCAGGTGTGTTGGCACATGCCTGTAGTCCCAGAATTTGAGAGATAGAAGCTGGAGATTCAAGGTTAGTCTTGGCCACATGACGAGTTTGAGCCAGCCTGGACTACATGAGCCCCTGTCTCAAAAAAAAAAAATAATAATAATGATGATGATAATGTAAAAGAGGACCTAAAATAAAACTCAGAAGTAGAGCCTTTGCCAAGCATATGTGAGGGCCTAAATTCAATCCTCAGTACTAAGAAAACAAACATACTTAACTCCACAACAGTGAGGTAGGGACTCTTTTATTTTCTTTATGTAAATACATTTCATGGGCTGGAGAGATGGCTTAGTGGTTAAGGCCTTTGCCTGCAAAGCAAAAGGACCCCAGTTCAGTTCCCCAGGACCCATGTAAAGCCAGATGCACAAGGGGGCACATGTGTCTGGAGTTCATTTGCAGTGGCTGGAGGCTTGTGCCCATTCTCTCTCTCTCTCTCTCTCTCTCTCTCTCTCTCTCTCTCTCTCTCTCACACACACACACACACACACATACACTCAAATTCAATAAAATAAATAAAAATATTTTAAAAAATACATTTCATATCCCCATTCTCCATTTCCTAAGGCTTAGAGAGGTTAAATAAATTAGATTATGTTACCCATCTCAGATATGAGCTCAGTGTCTTTGACTTCAGGGTCTGTGGTCTTACCTACTATACTGTATTATTATCCTGGGATTTATGAAAATGTGACCTTCCTGAGGTCATGTAGCCCCACCAAGAGACATCTAAGCATTAAATTGGTTCTGGATCCTAAGTGTCACTCATCCATCTTACCACATATTTTGACTGGGGCCTGACATCTCTTCTTCCTTTTTTTCTCCACCCCTCTAGCCACATGTTTACTTTCCTCTGAAGACTAGGCCAAGCCAGAATACCCTAATCCCTAGGATGAATCTGTTTCCAATAGACATGGATTCTGACCTTGGACAACCATTGATCCCCTGGCTACAGGGGCTGGAAGAGACTATACATCTGGGAATCTGAGTTCCCACACCCTCTAGTCACAGATGATTACAGATGACTCAAGAGAAGATTCTCAGTGCTTGGGCAGTCTCAAGAGCCCAGGTTTCTAGGGCTCAGATGGTTTCAGACTGAATCATAGAAGATCCAGCTCTTTGGAGCTATCAGGGTTGAGAGAGAAGTTACAGGGCTATGTGTACACCTACCTTTAGTTAGGAGGCCATGAATCAGCCTGCCCTTTGAGTCTGAACACTAGATTTATGATGTGTACTTTAAATGGATTCCTAGAGCAGAAACCACTAGTCCCAGAAGAGAAGGCTACTGGACCCACCACACTGAGGCTGGGGCTGAAGGAAGGTATCTGCACTCAGGCCCAGCCTCCTCTTCAGGGAATAGCAAAGTTTTTTTTGGCAAAAAGTTTTAAGAAGCTGGGTATGGTGGTGCACATCTTTTTTTGTTGTTTGTTTGTTTTGTTTTTGTTTTTCGAGGTAGGGTCCCGCTCTAGCCCAGGCTGACCTGGAATTCACTCTGTAGTCTCAGGCTGGCCTCAAACTCACGGCGATCCTCCTACTTCTGCCTCCCACGTGCTGGGATTAAAGGAGTGCGCCACCACGCCCGGCGGTGGTGCACATCTTTAATCCCAGCACTTGGGAAGCAGTAGGAGAATCACTGTGAGTTTGAGGCCAGCCTGGAGCAACAGTGAGAGTCTACCTCAAGAAAACAAAACAAAAGAAAACTAAGAAAAAGGATTGCTTTCACTTACTTAAGGGAGGAGAGAGGAAGGAAGGGGGAGAGGTTGGCTCAGGTGGTTCTGAAGCCAGGGATCCAGAAGATGTTCTTCTGGGAAACAGAGTGAACAGTGACTGACGTAAGGGGATGTCAGGGAGAGCAAGGGACTTGCAGGTGGAAATAGAAAACACCACGTCCACCTGCATGTTTAGCTAAAAGGCCACTCAAGCCCAGCTCAAGTCTTCACAGTGTTCTCTTGAATTCCTACTGTGACCACAAAATTAAAGTATCTTCTATTGGGCTTCTGATAATTCTTTGTTCCTTTTTTTCTTACTTTACTTTCCTTAAGGTAGACTCATTTTTTTTTGTATGTTTCTTTGGTTTTTCGAGGTAGGGTCTCATTCTAGTCCAGGCTGACCTAATTCACTATATAGTCTCAGGGTGGCCTTGAATTCATGGCAATCCTCCTACCTCTGCCTCCCAAGTGCTGGGATTAAAGGCGTGTGCCAGCCTGGCTGTTTGGTTTTTTTTTTGTTTTCTGAGGCAGGTCTCATTCTAGCCCATTCTAGCCCAGAATAAGTTCCAGGCTGGAATTTATTCTGTAGTTCAGGCTGGCCTTGAACTCTTGGTAATCCTACTTCAGCCTCCTCAGTGATGGTATTAAAGATGTAAACCACCATGCCTGTTTTTTTTTTTTTTAAGGTAGGATCTCATTCTAGCCCAGGCTGACCTGGAACTCACTGGAGCCCCGGGCTGGCCTCAAACTCATGGTGGTCTTCTGATCTCTGCCTTCCAAATGCTGGGATTAAAGGTGTGCACCACCACACCTGCCAAATGATACATTTTAAAGAGAGAAGAATAATGTAAGTTTTACATTCCTCTTTTTATATTAAGAACCAGGTAAGGAGAGAGAGAGAGAGAGAGAGAGAGAGAGAGAGAGAGAGAGAGAGTTTTCACTGAGGGAGAAGAGAAGAGATGGGCTAGAGAGAAAAGAACCAGGGCAAAAGTAAACATGAATAACCAGGCCTGGTGGTATGGGCCTGTGATTCCAGTTACTCAAAGAGGCCAAGGCAGGAGAGTCATAAATTCAAGGCCAGCCTAAGCAATTTAGTGAGACCCTGTTTCAAAATAAAAAGTAAGGGCTGGAGAGGTGGATCAGTGGTTAAAGCATTTGCCTACAAGGCAGAAGGATTGGAATTCGATTTCCCAGTATCCACACAAAGCCAGATGCACAAGGTGGTACATGTGTCTGGAGTTTGTTTTTGTTTGCAGTGGCTGGACTCTTAGTGCACCCAATCAATCTCTCTCTCTCTCCCCCTCTCTCTTTCTCTCTCTCCTTAAAAGACCTTAAAATATATATATATTTTTTGGTTTTTCAAGGTAGGGTCTCGCTCTAGTCCAGGCTGACCTGGAATTCACTATGTAGACTCAGGGTGGCCTTGAACTCATGGTGATCCTCCTACCTCTCCCTCCCAAGTGCTGGGAATAAAGGTGTGTGCCACCACGCCCGGCTTTAAAATATTTTTAAAAAAGAGTAAATAGGCTCATAATAACTGTTAACAGGTATTGTTTGTTTTGTATCAAGTAAATGTTTTCTCATATCTGACAATTTAATATTCACAACAACCCTACAAGGCATGTTGGGGTTTAAATCTGAAATGTCCCTCACAAGATTATGTAGTTTTTAAAATTTGTTTTTTTTATCCCCATTTATTCAGTATTTTCATTAGCATGTATTAATTATACATGGTTTTATATGTTCTTTTTAAATATTTATTTGAGAAAGAGATACAGAGAGTGAGAATGGGTACACCAGGGCCTCCTGTCACTGTGCACGAGCTCCAGATACATGTACCAGTCTGTGCATTTGGCTTTACGTGGGTGCTGGGGAATTGAATCCAGACTGTCCATTTAACTACTGAGCCATCTCTCAGTCCAGGATGGTGTTTCAAATGCTTGGCTGGTGGTGCTGTTTGGGAGGTTGTGTAACCTGTAGGAGGTGGGACCTGGCAGCAGAAGTAGGTCAATAGGACTGGGCCTGGATGCTTACACCTGGCTCTGGGTTCCAGCTCTGCTGATTGCATCGGTGGACCATGGCTGCCACACTCACTACCATGTGCTCTGCCATGCATGCCTTCCTTGCCACAATGGCCTGACACACTCTTCAACTATGAGCCAAAATAAACCTTTCCTCCCACAAGTTGTTTCTCTCTTTTTTCCCCACCATGATATAAAAATAATCAATACATCGGGCGTGGTGGCGCATGCCTTTAATCCCAGCACTCGGGAGGCAGAGGTAGGAGGATTGCCGTGAGTTCAAGGCCACCCTGAGACTACATAGTGAATTCCAGGTCAGCCTGGGCTAGTGTGAGACCCTGCCTCGAAAAACCAAAAAAAAAAAATAATAATAATAATTAATACAGGACTGAAGAGATGGCTCAGCAGTTAATGCACTTGCCTGGAAAGCCTAACAACCTGGGTTTGATTCTCCAGTTCCCATGTAAAGCCAGATGCACAAGGTGGTGAATGTGTGTGGAGTTCATTTGCAATAGCTGAAGGCCCTGGCGTACCCATTCTCTCTGTCTATCTCTCTTCTCTCTATCTTTCTCTGTTTGCAAATATATATATATATATATATATATATATGTATATAATAGCTAATACAAAGTGGGTACTACCGCTGTTCTTATTTTGCAGGCACGGGGAGAAGCCAAGTCTCAAGAAGAAGATGGGGCTGGAGAGGTGGCTCAGGGGGTAAAAGTGCTCATCATCCAGAGATGAGTACCTGAGTTTGGATGCCCTTAGCTTATGTAAAAGCTGGACTCCCAGCGCACTTATGGGGAGATGGGCGGCAGAGACAGGAGACTCTCCCAGAAACTTATGGGTTGGCTAGCTTAGTAAACCCAGTAGTGAACAAAAAGAAACGCTTCCTCAAGCAAGGTAGAAGGCAAAGACTGACATCCCAGGATGTCCTCTGACCTCCCCATGTGGGTGGCAAAAAAAGGTCACTTGGTCAGTAGGAAGCAATACCAGATCCTGCCACAGGTCTGCTGGCCTCAGGAACATGAGTTCTTACTCAACCATTGTCATGTCAAACCAGGAACAATTTGGGGGAGGAAAGTATTTATTGAAACTACAGATTGAGGGGAAGTTCCATAACAGCGAAAGAGGCTGGCCCTCTTTCACAGGTCCGAGCAGAGAGAAAAACCCATCACCTGCACCACATACACACAGAACAGGAAACAGGCAGGGGGGGGCCAAAGAGAATTTCTTCTCCTTTATATAGGCTTAGGGTGGGGTCTTACAACCCTTTCCCAGACTTAGTGGCTTCCTGAGTCTCTGGAATTTCCTTCCTGAACTGCCCACACAGGAGAGGATGTCTACTTCTAGTTTCTTGAAGCTTCTTTACATCCTGCCCCCTACTGAGAGGCTGCCTTCCTGTAAACATTCTCAGAGATCCACCCAAGATAATTAAAAAGATCAAGTTGACAACAAAATCTAACCATCACAACCATATTGCTGCCCAAGCTTCCTCTCCTATATTTTTCTATAGCCCTTGAACATCTCTTTTGAGACATTTTGAAGTCTTCTAGTCATTTAATGGATTATTTGTTTAATAACTATTGGGTTAATCATCTTAAAATATTTGTGTGTGTATACTTGGAATGCAGGTCACTGAGAAATCAAGCTGGAGCTGAGCTGGAAACCTCCTCCCTGTAAACCAGCTAACAGCTGGAAAAAGCTACAGCTGCATGCAGCCCTAAGGGAGAGAGAAGTCATCAATGGTGGTGAACAGCAAGCCCATAAGATTGACCAGCCAGGCCAAATGAGCCAACTGGTGCAATAGTGGCACATCTATTATGGGAGAACCAACCACTCTCTAATTGGACTAGAGGCCCGCTCCATGGGAGGGAATATATGCCTGGTACTGAAGACCTAGTCAAAAGCCTATGGTGGGGAAGGGCATGAGCCCTAAGGAGTAATGCCTACTGTTGTCTGGCTAAATGCATATTTTATGCCTACCAAACCACCTTATGAGCACTGTTTTTAAATGTGCATACCCATATAATAATGCTACTCTCACTTTTGGCTAGAGAAGCTTCTCTTTTCAGATGGTGGTGACCCCTGGGATAACTCAAAAGACACCATAGTGCTGAGAAGAAGTGACAGTGGAGTGTCCAGCACTAGGACATCTCTATCACACTTCCCGAGGCTTAGGGTCTATTGTGGAAGAAGTGGCAGAAAGATTGTAAGAGCCAAAGGAAGGACAGGACTGCTTACAATGCAAACTTCAAGACACAAAATGGCCTTGATATTCATGACCTCACAGTGCCCGACACTAACCTACACAGACCTTCATAATGGGAGGAAAAGATGATGATATCGAAATAAGAGACTAATTGAGAGAGGAAAGGGTTATGATGGAGAGTGGATTTGAGAGGGGGAAAGTGAGGGTGGGGAGGGAATTACCATGGCTTATTGTCTACAATTATGGAAGCTGTCAATAAAAAGTTTTAAAAATTTTGTGTGTGTGTGTGTGTGTGTGTGTGTGTGTGTGTGTGTGTGTAAGCCATGGTGTGGGGGGGGGGTTGGGTTGGTCCTCACCTTTCCACCTCATTTGAGGCAGGGTGACAGGGTCTCTGTCTGTCTCTCTCTGGCTCTCACTCTTCTGTTGTTCTTTTGCAGAACTTGCTGTGAGCTTCTGGGAAATTCTCCTGTTTTCACCTCCCATCTTGCCATCAGCATGCTTGGATTTACAGAAGCCTACTATGGACATTAGACATATTAGACATGGAGGCTTGGAGATCAAGCTCTGGTACTCAGGCTTCTGAGTCTACTCTATCGACTGAGCCACCTCCCCAGCCCTTCAATCAGATTTTGCATTGCTGTGACAGAAGACCTGACATATGCAACTTAGAGAGAACAATTATTTATGTGGGATCACAGGGTTAGAGGTTTCAGTCCATTGTCTTTGGCTTCTTTGAGTTGGAGCCTATGGAGACATAATGGCGGGGGTAGAGGATACTACTGTATGGCATCCATGAAGCAGGGAGAGGGGAAAGGACGGGGAACTAGATAAAACCTTCAAAAACATACTCCTGGTGGCCTACTTCCCCAACTGGGCACCCTCCTAAAGTTTCTAGAACCTCCCAGACAGAGCCACCAGTTGAGGAACACATGAGCCTGTGGGGGACATTTTAAAGTCAAATCATAATGATTATTATTTTTTATTGATAGACTATCAGCTCTGCAATGGCAGGTTCACGCTGATGAATATGTTCAGTTATGTTGTGTTCTCAGAGCACTGCCTGACACATAATAGACACTCCGTAAATATATGCTTAGGGCTGAGGAGATGGCTGAGCAGTTAAAGGCATGTACTTGCAAAGCCTGCCAGCCCAGGGTTCAATTCCTCAGTGCACACATGAAGCCAGATGCAAATTACAGTGCATACATCTAGAATTTGCAGCAGCAAGAGGTGCTGACACATCCATATATTCTCTCTCTTTCTCTCTCTCTCAAGTTAATCAATTAATACTTATTGACTGATCAACATATGACTTCTGACTTACAAATATAAATGTCAGAGTTCTCTAAGGTCCTCTTCCACTCTCCCTTTCTGCTCTACCTGCCTTATCTCTATCCTCTAGTCCTCCAGTCCCTGGATCAGCCTTAACCTAAGCCAGACTTGTGGACATTAAATGCCACGGGCCATGTTTTAGTCCCCAACAATCCCTGGACTCAGAAAATGCTGATCAAGTGACTGTCTCTCTCTCTCTGGCTTAGGATGGAGAGATGCCAGGAAAGATCGAAGCATCAACCCTGATGGGTTACACCAGAGCTTCTAGAAGGGATTTTGTGGCAAGAGGGAGGGGGAGCAAGAGATCGAATGTCTCTGTGACTTGCGCAGGGCAGCATGATGGACGAGCAGTGGAAAGCCCTTCAAGAAACAGCCAGACCTGCTGCAATAATATCTCTCCCTCCCAGGGGCTCAGAACTGAGTTTCCCTGAAGACATGCTAAATTGTGCTCTGGATTTATACATGGGTGGTGCCTGCTGACTCCTCCTCAATGCTCCCAGAGGAGGTCTATCAGAAGATATCCCAGCAGGGAAGGAAACTGATGGTGACTGAGGGATGTTTGAATCTGCTTCCCAAACGCCTTGAGGCCTCAGAAACTGATAGCCCTTTAAGAGTTAGTTTCTTTTCTCCTGCTGATCCATCCTGCCTCTTCTTCAAACAGCCTTGAGTTTTCACTTTGGGTGCACAGAGAGGACTCATATTCATATTCTCTCTCTCTCTCTCTCTCTCTCTCTCTCTCTCTCTCTCTCTCTCTCTCTCATCATTCTCTCTAAAAGGAGGCCCGGGCCTCTGATGCTCAGCATTCAGGTTCTTGGCAGAGGAGAATGTAGGCGGGGTGGTCAGGAGAATGCCCTCATCTTGAATTCGGTGTCTCTCCTAGGGATGTAAACACCTGGGAGTCCCCCAGCACATTACCAAATACAGTAGAAAGGAGTCAATGAGCACCAGTCACACTGGCCGCTGGCTGACAGAAAAATAAAATGCATGCTGGAACAGGGCTTGCCTCAGGCTGACCAGATCAGGAGCCCTAGGGCCCCTGTCCCTCTTTCCTGGCTCTCGGTGCCTGTGGTCGGCCTCTGCCAGCCTCTGCATTTTTGTATCTTTTTCTCATTGCGTGGCCCCTTGTCTTTAAAAGGCTAAACTGCTCGGTACTAAATTTGGTCACGCAGCGCTCCAAGATTCCCTGGAATGTCCTCAAGTTTCAAACAGCTCTGACAGCGAGGCAGGCCCGCCCCCAGCTTGGGGATTGGCTTCCCCTCTCGGGCCAGGCAGCTGTCGGGTCTTATTGGCGGCTGGTTAGACCAGGCAAGGTCCACTAGCCTTACGCTGCAGGGAGGCTGCTGCGTCCCCTGGTCCCCTGAACACCTGTGGCATCGCAGGGCCAAGGAGCCGCGGTCCTCACCCAGCTGGGCTTTGCACCCAAGCCCACTCAGCCCCATCCAGACCAGTGTCCCCTCTCCCTTCCCTGCCTACCAGGACACCCCAGTCCAGCCTTGAGCCTCTGCTCACTTTGCCAAGATGTCCAAAGTAGCCAAGTATCGGAGGCAGGTGAGTGAGGACCCTGACATCGACAGCCTGCTGTCCACCCTGTCCCCAGAGGAGATGGAAGAACTGGAGAAGGAGCTGGACGTGGTGGACCCAGATGGGAGTATTCCCGTGGGTCTTCGGCAGAAGAACCAGACGGACAAACAGTCCACAGGCACGTTCAACCGGGAAGCCATGCTCAACTTCTGTGAGAAGGAGACCAAGAAGCTTATTCAGAGGGAGATGTCCATGGATGTGAGTGCATACCCTGGAGGGAGAGAGGGAGGGAGGGAGGTCTGGGGACGCTGGCTCCATGACTAGAATCCTTCTTGCCTTAGAACAGTTCTCCTTGGTAAAGGACGGAACTAGCATGGTGGATCTCTGCCTGTAATCCCTGTCCTGTGAGAAGTTGGATGTGTTGGAAAAATGCAGCATCTCACAAGATCAAATAGGGGATGGAATGTGAGGTTTGCTGGAAGAACGCATTGCCGAGTTGATTCCATCCTGGTCCCTCAACACCTGCTTCTTCCTTCTGTCCTGTAGTGAGGAGGGGAAAGAACAGAATGATGGCCACAGCCATTCGGCCAAGAGAAGGCTAAAACCTCCTGTGAGAGAAGTTCATTTTCCCCTGACCCCATGGGCTTCTCGTAGCACCAGGGCCATGTGAAGAAGCTTGGAGGCTGCAGGGAGGTGGGCTTCCCAGAGCAATGGGAGAAGGGGCCAGGGTTCTATGGGCTAAGACATGTCTTTACCTGAGGCCTTCCATTGTATTTACAGGGACGGTGAGGTCTTCTTCTTCTCTTTCCTCTTTTTCTTTGTTTTCTTTACACTCTAGAGAAGCCTCTAAGGAAGGGGAGCTTCCTTCCCTTTTTCTAGTAAGTTCTTTACAAACTAGCAAGGCCACTTTGCTGGGGATGGAGACATTCCAGAAGAGGAGGAAGAGGAAGAAGCATTGTGGAAGCATCTGCTCACATCTGGGATGAGCTGAAGCACTAGTTGCTCTCTGCTTTTCCGGGTTGACATGGGGAATTGTTTTTCTTCACCATCACTTTCATACCTGCCCTTCTTGTAATATTTTATTTATTCATTTTCAAGCAGAGAGAGAGAGAGAGAGAGAGAGAGAGAGAGAGAGAGAGAGAGAGAGAGAGATCCAACCAGGGCCACCACCTTGTGGGTCTGGCTTATGTGGGTCCTGGGGAATTGAACCTGGGGCCTTAGGCACTGGAGGCAAGTGCCTTAACCACTGAGCCATCTCTCCAGACCGCATACCTGCCCTTCTTTTGGATGAACTAGACTAGCCTCCAATTATAGTCTTACGGGGGGGATCCTGTTGTCCATAGAAAAGAGTGTTTGGTGGGAAAAATGTTCCAAGTCTTCGTATTGGTCCACCATGTCTCTACACTGTCTATTGTTGTGAATTCTTGCAAGAACAAGTTGTCTTCATTCTTGTCCTTCTTTTCTGTGGAAACCGAGGCATAGAGCTTTCAATGACATTTTTATTTCCACAGAAGAGCTGAGAGTGGTCATATCATTGGCTAAAACTTTGTGGAATTAACGTCTGGCAGGGTGTGAAGCTGTGCAGCCTGCTGGTCAGAGCGCACTGGCAGAAATGGCCTGACTCCTTAAGAGTAGGGACGGGAAGATAGGGAGGACAGAAAGGGTAGAGACAGAGTAATAGAGGAACTGGAACTGTCCCGGTCCCTGCCACCCCCTGGGCCCATGTCAAAGGCCAGGAAGTGGGGAATGTGTGGGGAGCTAGAGGCTCAGTAATTATTATCCTGTGGTCGCTTTTGATGCATCTATGGTAATGATGAATAAATACCAAAACAGTTATGAGATAAAAATTAGAGACCTTTCTGTGGAGAGTCTGGTGATCCAGGACAGCTATCAGGAAACATAGGGAGAGAAAGAAACTCAGTCAAAGGCTTTGGCACCTTTGTGCTCCCTGCTTGGACCCTGGGCATTCACTCTGGACTTTGGCTCTTTCTTCTCTCACTCCCGTTCCCTGACCTGTCAGCCTTTGGCTGCCTTACCTTCAGTGGCTTCTGGAGGCTGAGGCCAAACAGAACCGTTTCTGATCCTGGGTTCAAAACCCAGGCCCTTACACATGCTAGGCAAGTACTCTAACTCTGAGCTATGCAACCATCCCTAAATAGAACACTCTTAATTACAAAGCAAGATGCTTAGGACATGGATAGGCAGAATAACTCCATGCTCTTGGGATTTCCACCCCCTAGTCGTTCTGCTCAGCAGTTAATACTGTAGGTGGCCTCTTCTCTCCTCCCTCCCCTACCTTCCTGCCTGGACAGGGATGTACTTGTTCCTGAAGACAGAGCTGAATCAGGGAATAGAGGATAGTGTGTTTGGTGGGGGGGGCATAGTATCCATGCTGTATACATACACAAGCACACACGTGCATGTATGTATCCTTGGTTAAGAGGTGCTGACTTTAGGATCATTTTTTTGCTTCATGGAGATACTCTTCCTCATGAAGGTTAAGGGTATATATTGGCATATTTGTTGGCTGGAATTGGGTATATATACTGAGTAGTGGGTAGAAATCATCGCTATGGGACTGAGCCCTCACATGTGGCCCCTGTAGCATTATTAGCAAAAGAATGAGTACTTGCATTTAAGTATCAGAAAAACCAGTGGTGGGGCCTCGAGAGATGGTTCAGCTGTTAAAAACCTTTGGTTGTAATGCCTGTTGGCACGGGTTCAATTCCCCAGTACCCACATAGTACTGGTTGCACAAAGTGGAGCATGTGTCTGAAGTTTGTTTGCAGGAGGCCCTGCCATGCCCATTCATTCATTCTCTCTCTCTTCTCTTACACAACAAATAAATAAATAGAAAAAAAACCCTTGCATGGTGGTGCACACCTTTAATCCCAGCACTTGAGATGTAGAGATGGGAGAATTGCCATGAGTTCGAGGTCACCCTGAGATTACATAGTGAATTCCAGATCAGCCTGGGCTAGAGCAAGGTCCTATCTTGAAAAACCAAAATAAATAAATGAAGGAAGGAAGGAAGGAAAAAGGAAAACCAGTAGCTCACACTGTCCTGTCCATTAACTAAGTAGCTCACAAGTTACTGGGTCTTGTGGATAAATAGTACCTACCTCGGTCGTTATAGACTCTAAGAGGCTAACCAAGGAAAGTACTTAACACAGAGCACATAAGCACTCAACAAACAAGTACTTGGCACATAAGCACTCAACAAACGGCAGCCATGAAATACTAATTCATTTCAATCAAGGAACTCAGAGAAAGGTGAAGTGAGTCTAATGCAAATCTCTGCCTCTGTGCAGCTCTACACAGCACAGTTCCTTAGGGATTTATCTGTTCAATTAGTGGTCAGGACAATGAATGAGCACAGTTGTAGGTGCTCAGGGCAGAGACTGCAGGCAGAGTGTGGGCGCTTCTCCAGGCTCCTGCAGCGGTTATAGCCCTTGCTTCCTCGGCCCTCACGACATGGGAGGACCAGAGGGAGAGCAGCGATGGAAGAGCAGCGAGGTGGGCGGCTGAGAATCTTCTACATAACTAGCACGTCCAGCTCCTCTTTCTCTTAAGCCTCACAAATCTCAGGAAATACAGATAATACAGATCAGGAAAATAAGTCTCAGAGAGGTTGAATACCTGCTCAATTTGAAAGTTAATAAGTAATTAGCCTGATTTTGAATACTGTGCTTCCTTCTCTTTGATACATTAGGTACAAAAGAAGAAATAAAACTAATCATTGCATATATATTTTATTTTATTTTATTTTTGTTATTTGAAGTAGGGGCTCACTCTAACCCAGGTTGATCTGGAATGTAGTTCCAGGGTGGCCTCAAACTCACAGCAACCCTCCTACCTCCTCCCAAGTGCTGGGATTAAAGGTGGGAGCCATCATGCATGACTGTTTTAAAATATTGCATTTATTTGTTTGAGAGAGAGAGAGAGAGAGAGAGAGAGAGAAGAGGCAGACAAAGAGAGTGAGTTTAGGGTACCAGGGCCTCTTGCCACTCAAAAGAACTCTAGACACATGTGCCACTTAGTACATCTGACTTTAAGTGGGTAGTGGAACCACCACTTAACCAGGGTGTCAGGCTTTACAAGCAAGTGCCTTTAACCATTGGGCCATCTTTCCAGCCCCCCCTTTTTTTGTGAAACAAAGTCTCACATAGCCCAGCTTGGCCTTGAAGTCACTATGTAGCCAAGGATAACTTTGAACTTCTGATCCTCCTGCCTCCATCCCTTGAGTGCTGGGATTACAGGTGTGTGCCACCACATCTGGTTTATGAGGTACTGAGGATTGAACCCAGGACTTTGTGCATGCTAGGCAAGCACTGAGCTATATCCTAAGCACCCCTTGCCTTGTTTTAAAGAATTTATAACTTATTTGCAGTCATAAATCATGTAGATATGGGACTCCCAGAGAGGTACTAGAGGTCAGGGATTTTGTATTTGTTATTGTCATGGGATCTGTGGCTGTGACAATCTGGCAGAAAGCTAGTCTCTTTACTCCATGAGAAGGACCATAACTATTAATCCAAGCATAGATTAGAGAAAGATATTGAGTGGAATTAATACATTTTTAATTTCTTTAGGAATGATAATGGTATTGTGAGTCATTTTACAAGGATACTTTTATAAGGATACTTTTATTTTAAACATCTATGGTGAAATATGTATGGAAAAATTCATTGTTTTAGGGGATTTACTTTAATATGATTGGGGTGAAAGTATTGATAAAACAATAATATTGGCCACAAGTTAGTGCCTGATGAGCTGGATTGAGGGTCCACTAAGGTCTCCATTATCTTGTTCTCTCTACTTTTCTTTGAAATTTACCATTTTAAAATAAAAATAAAAACAAGAGTGCTGGCAGGACCATTTGAGTCATAAACCCTGGCTTTTCCTGGGAGGGGAGAGTCCCAAGATTCACCCAGCATGTTTAGACTGTGGACGGGACCTTGGTGGTTGGAAGATTCCTGGCATTGTCTGGATGGTTTACAGTCTCTTCCATTAGGCTTCCTCTCACATCTCTTCAGGGCGCCTCCTACCTGTCCTTCAGGTCTCAGGTACCAGTGCATCCAGGTAGTCAGCCCTGACCCCAAGGCAAGGCTAAGAGCCTTGTTTGAGCATTTTAGTACCACACTGGCCCACCCCTTAGGGAATCTTTTGTAAATGGTGCTGGGATTGCACTCAGGGCATGTGCTCCCTTACTGAGCCCCAACTCCTCTTTTTTAAAAAAATTATTTATTGTTAATAATTCGATACGTTGCATGAGTAAGTCTTGTGATGGTACCCCCATTTCCCTCCTCCCTATTCCCATCCCATTGGGGCCCTCCTCAGTGGGATTGCTGGACCAGTCTATGAGATAGGGGGTTATGAATTGTACAAGAATCGGCCGATTCATTCTTTCTTTCTTTCTTTCTTTCTTTCTTTCTTTCTTTCTTTCTTTCTTTCTTTCTTTCTTTCTCTCTCTCTTTCTTTTCTTCTTCTTCTTCTTCTTCTTCTTCTTCTTCTTCTTCTTCTTCTTCTTCTTCTTCTTCTTTTCTTCTTTTTTCGAGGCAGGGTCTCGCTCTAGCCCAGGCTGACCTGGAATTCACTCTGTAGTCTCAGGGTGGCCTTGAACTCATGGCGATCCTCCTATCTCTGCCTCCTGAGTGCTGGGATTAAAGGCCACCATGCCCGGCTCAGTTTTTTCTTTATAAATTGTTGTTGAGGCAAGCCATACCTTTCAATATTCTCCCTCACCATGGCTCTTACAATCTTTCTGTCCCCTCTTCTGCAAAGTTCCCTGAGTCATGGTGGGTGCATTGTAAGTCTGATTTACTGCTGAGATCTTAAGAGTCTCTGGATTTCCGCTTTGGACTGTGTTGGGTATCCTCGGTGTCTGTCTCCGTTACCCTTTCCCAGGTTATCTGACTTGCTGTGGAGGTAGTTCTCTTGCTCATCCCACCACATCCTCTAGGTTTTGTTTGGGCCCTAGATCATAAATTAAGGGTGGTTCATCTCCTGCCTGGGTGTCACCCTTCATCCCAGGTCCTATTGGTGGCCAACACCTCTTTTTGTCATTATCTGCTTTCCTGCCTGTCACTCTCACCAGCTTGTAGGACTCTGGGCAAATGCTTGCTCAAGGCCCAGTGCAGAAGGTCCTCAGCTGTTTGTTGAATGAATAGCAGAATATTCGGGTGAGGCTGGATGGGTGCTTCTCACCCTGCCTGCAGAGGGATGGACCTGGCAGTCAGTCTTCTCTCTGGCCCTCTGGGAGTTCTCCCTCAGCCCAGATGGAAGATGGAGCCCCAGGCTGGTGTGTAAGCCAGCAGTGGAGTAAAATGGTCATTGGCTCAGGTTTCGGGAACCAGATCCCAACTCTCCTCCTTTCCCAAGTCAGGGGTAAAAAACCCTCCAGCCTGCCTCCCTGTCCTTCCCCCTGGGGGAAGGGACTGAGGATTAGCACCTACATGGAGCCAGGGGCAGGGGCCTGGGCAGCTCTTAGGTTCTCCCTAGAGGTTAACTTGAGACTCACCTTGAAGCACCCACTGCTGGGACCTGAGCCTCCTGCTGCCAGCACAGCTCCTTCCCCCAGCCTTGTCGGTTTTACTCAGTGCCCCTGGTCTCCCTGCATGGATGGGAATGTAGTATTGGGGAGGCCAGAAGCTATGGCACCAACCCCAGAATGACCTTTGCAGATTGCTGGGCCAACCAAACACAGGCAGCACGACTCACTGATTAAGGAGATTAACCCCAACTGGTACATACTCAAAATAGCCCTGGAGGCCAGGGTGGAGAGGGCAGAAGAGGTGATGGGGGCCTGTTGACCAGGCAGGCAAGAGACAGCATCTAGAGAGGACTAGACCCCTTTGAAACCTCTCCCTGGAGTGGAAAGTGCCTTCATCCATAGTGTGGAAAAGAGCTGGCTACGTCTTAAAAAGAAAGAAAGAAAGAAAGAAAGACATTTATTTATTTATTTATTTATTTATTTATTTATTTATTTATTTATTTATTTATTTATTTATTTATTTATTTATTTGGGAGAGTTAGAGAAAGAAAAAGAGAGAGAATGGGTGTGCCAGGGTCTTTAGCCACAGCAAATGAACTCCAGATGCATGTGCCACCTTGTGCTTCTGGCTTTATGTGGGTAATGGGAACTAACTTGGTTCTTGGGCTTTGCAGGCAAGCGCCTTAACAATAGCAATAATAATAATAGCAGCAATCTCTCCAGCCCTTGCTGTGTCTTAAACTAGGCAGTGGGACTTACCGATGTTTGTCTCAAGCACTGTTCTTTAACAGCTGAGCCATCTCTCTGGTCCTCAAGCACTGTTCTTAAATATCAGTTTTCTTGTGTGTATCATATTTAATTTAAAGAATTTTGTGGAAGTGAGGCATCAGAGCCTGATAGCACTTGCAGAGCAGCCATCTGGTACTTGTCCCTTCTTGGGACAACAGATCTGAGAGCTTGACTGGCTGGGAAATGTGAGGGGGGGCAGGACAGTTGGCCAGGACCAAGGAGAACTTGCAAATATGAACTAGCCCAACAACGAGAGGCAGGTGGAGGGTTTGAATACTGCTTACCAAGGGACAGCTACCAGATACACACACAGTTGGAGGTTTCAGGGGCTTCATGGTCCCCAGGCCTGGCCAAGAAGGGTAACAGAGCTCTCATCCAGCCTCTCTCCCTTCTCCAAAACACCACAGAGTAATGGTGTCAGTCCATGTCAGCATGTGCACAGCAGACACAGAGTGGACAAGCCTTGAGTGAGAGAGCTACAATCTACATGCATGTACGTGCATTTGTGCAAACACGTTCATGCTCACACATCATAAACACAGAGCACAAGGAGGGAGGAGCTAAGATCCACATGCCTGCAGGTTGAGTAAACATCCGGAACCACAGGCTTCAGACCTTCCTAGATTCGGCTGTTTTGTGCTTGGAACACCATTCTTGGCACAGCTAGCAGAAGGAAGTGGTTGGCATCCAGGGTCTTTGTCCCTCTTTGGGGCTTCTCAGAATCAGGGCTTGGGTGAGGTAGAAAGCCCACTCAGATAGGTTCAGGTTTGAGTTCCACTTTGCCCCTGGCTGACTCAGGGATGCTGAGTGTCTTAGGTAAGAAAGGAAGAACATTGACTTTATTGATGCCAAGGGCATTCCCAATGCAATCTCATTGGCATGGCTGCCTCTTCGGCTCCACTACCTGTCAATGGGAATCAGATCACCCTTGAAGGGTGACTGTGAGGATTAAACAGGATAATGCACTCAGGAGAAGAGACTTCCCACACTCTGAATTCTTCAGGCTTTATACCTGTACATATGCCAAAGCAACCTCAAAAAAAGTTTTCAGGTGAGGTTAAAAATAATACTGTCAGTGGAAGTGCGGGAATGACAGAAGGGGAGAGGAAGAAAAGCGAGGAGCTAATTTTAAGGAAGAAGGCAAGGATTAATTACTTACTGCCTGGCTTTAGTCACATGACCTCTTAGAGCCCTGCCTAATTTATTTTACCCCCTAGGCAAAAGCGCCCAAGCTGCATTGCTAGTTTGGACAAATGGCAGGAAAGGGAAGTTCAAGGGCAGTTTCAGGCCTAGAACATTCTCCTGGTCTGCAACCTTTTGCTCCAGCCTGATCTCAGAAAAGCCAGGGCTGCTTGCAGAGAATTTGGCTTCCACAATCTCTGGGGTCCACTGTAGAAAGTCCAGGCCAGGTCGTCAGGACACTGTTTACAAACAGCTAGGAATAGAAAGGCCTCCTGCACACCCTGCACCCTCTCCTCCCTCACCTGCTTCCCTCCCCAGGGATCCTCAGGATCCCCAGGTTTCCTGGGCTCTGGCTTCATCAGTCCTCACTCCCAGAGCAGATGCCTGCCTCCCGAGCCCAACATGCTAGGGGTGTGCTGTCCTCAGGGCAGAGTTCAGGGTGCACAATGTGTGGAATGTTTCTTCACAGGCCAGGCAGAGCTGGACTCCCATCCTGCCCTGCCTGTTGCCAGCTAGATGAGCCAGTCAAGTTATGGTACCTGTCTGAGCCTGGATTTTCCTATCTATAACATGGAAGCTGCCGTGCCTGGTCATAGGATAGTTGCGAGACTTAAAATAACCAACACAAGGCCCCAAGTAGTGGGCTGGGTTGGCAATCCTGTACTAAAGGCTCATGAATGTTTCTTCCTTTCACTCCCACCCATTCCCTTCATAGTGTTTCTTCTGCTTTCTTCCACACCTCCAGTCACTCCATGCTTTTTGCACATCACACAGGAGTTTCAGAAAACATTTATTTATTTACTAGAGAAAGAAAGAGAGAGGGGGAGAGAGGGAGGAGAGAGAGCACCATGGCCTCCTGCCACTGCAAATGAACTCCAGACACATGTGCCACTTTGGGCATCTGGCTTTACCTGGGTACTGGGGAATGGAACCCAGGCCATCAGGCTTTGCAGGTGAGCACCTTTAACCACTGAATCATCTCTCCAGCCATCACACAGGATTAATAAATCATGCTTTATACTTGTAAGGAGGAGAACACTAAATCAGTATTTCCCCAAATTTTTAGTGAACTCCTGTTTTATTGGGTACTTTCTAAATACCAAGATAAACAGGGTGTGGTGGCGCACGCCTTTAATCCCAGCACTCGGGAGCACTCCTACCCAGAGGTAGGAGGATCGACGTGAGTTCAAGGCCAGCCTGAGACTACAGAGTGAATTCCAGGTCAGACTGGGCTAGAGTGAGACCCTACCTCGAAAAACCAAAATATAAAAATAAAAAAATAAAAATAATAAATGCCAAGATAAAGTAATGAATAGATTAGATGAGGTCCTTGTCTGCACAGAGATTCTATATATTCTCGATAATGACTCAGCCATTAAAGAACAGTTAAAGGCACTTTAATGGTCTGGATTCAGTTTCTCAGTATTCACAAAGCCAGATACGCAAAGTAGCATGCGCATCTGGAGTTTGTTTGCAGTGGCAGGAGGCCCTGGCACACCCATACTCACACTCTCTCTTATGATCAAAACATATAGTACATTGGGTCTGGGGGAGATGGCTCAGCAGTTAAAAGCATTTGCTTGCAAAGCCTGTTGGTCCAGATTTAATCCCCCAGCACCCATGTAAAGCCAGAGCCAGACTCAAAGTGATG
>PVHP010012688.1:0-42526 GCA_004024765.1 Zapus hudsonius
TCTTTCTCTCTTTCTCTCTCTTTCTTTCTTTCTTTCTTTCTTTCTTTCTTTCTTTCTTTCTTTCTTTCTTTCTTTCTTTCTTTCTTTCTTTCTTTCTTCTTTCTCTCTCTCCCTCCCTTCCCTCCCCTTCCCTCCCCTCCCACCCCTCCCTTCCCTTTCCTTCCTTTCTCTTTTCTTTTCTGTTTTTCTCTTTCCCTCCTTCCTTTCTCTTTCCCTCCTCCCTCCCCCTCTCCTTCCCCCTTCCCTCCTCCCCCCTTCCTCTTTCTTTCTTCTCAATGCCTGGGGGTGGGGAGTGGTAATCTGAGAGGGTGAATGTTTTCCTCTGCAGAGGCAGACTGAGGGCATCTTCTGATCTTTATGGGAGTGTGCAAAGCCTCAGTTTTTCCATTTGCCCATCTGCGATCATAAAAACAATGTGCTGACTCAACTTGCAGCCTCTGCAGAGTGGCAGTGGGGTTTAGAATGTTCTGAGAATCATGCAAGATGTGGACATATTTGAGCAGATTTTAAGAAGTAAAATGAAAATGAAAAGAATAGCTAGAGCCAGACAGCGCTCTGTCATCTCTTCTAAGGTGTGTTTCCTCTTGTCACTCATTAATTTCAGCTTTATCAGGAATAATTTCTTCTCTGTAGAGTTGATTACTAAGCAGAGCAGAGACCCCAACCTTCCATCACTCTGCATCTCATGCTGTCATCAGTATGTTCCTTGAAGGAGGGAGGGCTGTGGGGTTCCAGGTAACTTGAGAGACACAGTGATACCCTCTGCTCTTTGCATGTGAAATAAAGGAATGCTGGTTTTTGGATTGTATTGGTTTTGAAATGCTATTAGGTGAACAAAATCCAATGAAAAAGTTTTAATTTTATTAGTAAGTAGAGTCTTGTCTTGGTATCCCCATTTCCCTCCTCCCTGAGGGCCCTCCTCAATGGGATTTCCAGAATGTTCCAAAGGTTGGGGGGCTGTGTGTTTTATAAGCAGAAGACAGTTTTTGGGGGGCATTGCCTGTGGATATTCCCCCCACTATGGCTCTTATAATCTTTCCCTTGTGATGGTTAAGTTTTGTTGTCCACTGGACCTTTTTAATTACCTTGGGTGGGTCTTTGAGGTTGTTTACAGGAAGGCAGCCCTCTCTGTAGGGGGCAGGATGTAAGGAAGCTCAGGAGAGTTAGAAATTACCATCCCTTCCTGTGTGGGCGTGACTCTTATTTGTGGTGATGCTGGTGTAGATGAGCCCACTAAACTGCCAGTGACATACGCAATTATATATAGTATATATCTGATAATGGTAGCAAATATGTTTTTGGCTTTTTTTTTCATAGTATACTTCTTACCACTATTTTTTACAGTGTCCTTCTACTTATAAAAATGTACTGTAAAACAGTCCACTATGTTCCAACACATCTCATGCTGTTTCCCTTGACTGCATATTTGGTGAGTGTGTGTGTATGTGTGTGATGCATGCGTGTGTGCAGATATGCATGCACCATGCACATGCATACAGAGGCCAGAGGAGAATGTCAGGTGTCCTCTGTCGCTCTTCTCCATTTCCTTGAGAATTAAGCTCTCATTGAACCTGGAGCTACTACAGTCTTTTAAAATAACATAAAGACAATAGACTTCTCCTCTATTCCTTTAGCTAACTTAAAAGAATAAGCATCCTCCTAACCTATGGATAGATCCAGTATGTGCACACAGGAAAGACTCCAGTGGGTAGGGGACAAAGGGGAAGGAAATGGGGACACCATCACAAGATTTGCTCATACAATGTATATACTTATTAAAGATTAATAAAAAAGAATAAACGTGTTAGGCAGAGAAGTTGCTGTTTGCTTTGTTACAGTGTTGTCTCAGGTTATTACACAGACAAAAAGGTTTATGATTTACTCCTTCCCTGGACATTTGAAAGCGTGTGAGAGTTTTGACCTGGTTACTTGATGATGGAGTTTACCGGTTGGCATAGGCTGTCCAACAGCATTCTGGAAAACTAGCAGATGCGCTCTCTCTCTGGATGTCAGAGGGCTTCTTAGAGGAACCTCAGAGGCTGAGGCAAACATGCAGGAGAAGGAACCGTAATTGGTTTAAGCTGGCTTAGCTCCCATTAGCTAAATGTCCAACAAATCAGCAGTGTAACTCTTAAGGCTGCTTACCAAGCCATGTATTAGAGCAGATGTGAAGATTGAGTTTGCTGCTCTTTCTAGGCAGTGATAGGCTCTGAGGCCCTGGCAAATTGAATGTTACAAATATCTCCATAAAATTTTACTTGGCCCTACTACATGTTCAAAGACAGCTGTAGGCATTTCTGGCATAGTTCTGTGTCTTAGGCAAGGGTTACCTAGTTTTCCTTTTTTTTTTAAACTGCAAAATTTCTTTAAAAATAGCTAGTACTTCCTTTTTTTGTTCCTGGCTTTGCTCGAGTACTCACAATCTGGCTTCAAACAGTCACAACCAATGACACTGTCATTGGCATCTGGGTTGTCACCCTTCCTGTCTGTCTTGGTCTGCTGAGGCTGACACTAGCTGGGGACCCCTCTTCCTTCCAGGTCGGCTGTGGTAGTGCAGTCACATCACAGTCCTGGTTCTCCTCAGCTTCTCCTTTCTCCCTTCTCTATTGAGGTTTCTGGCTTTCCCTCCCTTCTCCAAGATTCTGACTTGACGTTTTCTTCTCATGGTCTTTTTCCATAGTGAGAAAGCTTTCTTTGATTCATTTTTTAAAAAATATCTCTGCAAGGAGAGAGAGAGAGAGAGAGAGGGAGGGAGGGAGGGAAGGAGGGAGGGAGAGAGAGGGGGAGGGGAGGGGGAGGATGGGTGTGCCAGGGTCTCCAGCCACTGTAAACTCCAGATCTCCAGATACATGCACCACTTTTTGCATCTGGCTTTACTTAGGCACTGAGGAATGGATCCCAGGTCATCAGGCTTTGTAGGCAAGTGCCTTAACCACTGAATCATCTTTCCAGCCCTGACTCATTTTAAAATTCTTTTTAGTTTTATTTATTTGCAAGCAGAGAGATAGGAGAGAGAGGAGAGAGAGAGAGAGAGAGAGAGAGAGAGAGAGAGAGAGAGAGAGAGAGAGAGAGAGAGAGAGAGAGAGAGAGAGAATGGGTACTCCAGGGCCTCTAGTTGCTGCAAATGAACTCTAGATGCATGTGCCCTCTGTGCATTTGGCTTTATTTGGGTAGTGGGCAATCGAACCTGGGTCATCAAGCTTTGCAGGCAATCATCTTAACCATTGAGCCATCTCTCCTGCTCTTGATTCATTTTAAAATAAATATTTTTATTCATTTATTTGCGAGAGAATGAGAATGGGTACACCAGGGCCCCCTGCCACTGCAAACGAACTCCAGACACATACATTAAGTGGGAACTGGTGAGCTCAACCCAGGTGGTCAGGTTTTGCAAGCAAGTGCCTTTAACTGCTGAGTCATCTCTCCAGCTTCTTTTGATTCATTTTTAATTTATAAGCTTGATTGAGTGTACAATAAAGAACTATAGAGGTGCTAAGTTGAAATAGATGTATTTTCTATTCTCATAATTGTTATACATATGAATTTGTACTCTTCCTTGTATCTTGTTACTGACTTGTTTTTTGAAATAATTCATATGTTTTTTGTTTTCTCTATTACCATATCAATCCTTAGCATCTTTTATTTGTTTGTGCTGTTATGTCTTAGGTGCTCCATAAATGCATTTTATTTCAAAATTTTATACACACATTATATACATTGTATTTTGAAACAAAAGCTTGCCATGTAACTCATTCTGACCTTGAAATTGTGATCCTCCTGTCTCCACCACCAGAGCCTGGGATTATAGATATGCACCACCATGCTAAGCTCCTGAGAACATTCTAGATGAGTGAATGAATGAGTCTATCTCTCTTAATTATTGTACAACTTTCAACATGGCCTTCTTTATTTTGTATGTTTCATCCTGGCATGTCTCAGCCATGTCGATCATCCTTAAACATAACATTTTACCAGGCTGTCAAGCCTCCTATAACTGAAGTAAAACAGCATTACCTTTTTCTCCCTATCAAAATAGCCCAGATAGAGAAAATTAGTGTAGAATTGTAGAAGGGTGTGGACCCTTCCTCTGCTCCATCCCCTACTAATCTGCACTTGACTCACAGCACACTGGCCTTCTGGCTGTTTTGGGGGCACTGCAACCACTCCAGGCATTCTCCTGTTGTGGGGCGTTTGCAGCTGCTGTCCCCTCTTCCAGGAATGTCCTGTGTGGGAGAATTGTTTGGCTATCCTCTCTTTCCTTCGGGTCTTTACTCAGATGCCCCTTTAGTGAGGATGTCCGTGGCATTTCCTTCTAAAATACTGGTCCCTTTCCTGCAGCTCTTAACCCATCCTCATGTTTCTTACTTTCCTTCTTCCCATAAGAGGGCCTGGCACATAGATGCTCAGTTGTTATTGCCGTTTGAATATTACTGAGATGTGGTGTGATGTTTGAGCTCTTTAGAATATGAAGGCTAGTGGTCAGTGGTATAGTTTTCCTAGAAGGTGATATGGCCGTATGTTTAGGAACCTATTTGAAGAACTTTTTGTATATCCTTTCTCTAGTAGCTCCACTTCCAGAGATGTGATCTCAGGAACGAATTAGTAACTTAAAACACAAAGAAGAGCATGTTCTAACGTTTCCTAAATTTTTTTGTGATATATACTAACATTTGATTGGATCATGCTATAATTCTATGCTTAATTTTTTGAGGAGCTAATATTTTTTTTAAAATTTTAATTTAGTATTTATTTGTAAGCAGAGAGCAGGAGGGAGAGAGAAAGAGAATGGGTGTACCAGGGCCTATTGCCACTGTGAATGAACTCCAGATACATGTACCACTTTGTCTATCCAACTTTACGGGGTACTGGGAAATCAAACCCAGGCTTCAGGCTTTGCAAGCAAGTGCCTTTAACTGCTGAGCCATCTCTTCAGTCCAACCAAATCTTTTTTTAAAATAGCAAAAATTATAAAATCTAAAAATTCAACATTGAAGAATGGTTAAGCAAATTCAAGCATGCATATATGATACAACCATTTTAGTTCTATATTTAAGATTTTAAAAAATATTTTACTTATTCGTTTTTCGAGCAGAGAGATACAGAGAGAGAGAGAGAGAGAGAGAGAGAGAGAGAGAGAGAAAGAGAAAGAGAAAGAGAGAGAGAAAGAGAGAGAACGCACCAGGGCCACCACCTTGTGGGTCTGGCCCATGTGGGCGCACCAGGGCCACCACCTTGTGGGTCTGGCCCATGTGGGCACTGGGGAATTGAACCCGGGGCCTTAGGTACTGGAGGCAAGTGCCTTAGCCACTGAGCCATATCTCCAGCCCTATATTTAAGATTTTTAAAAACATGGGGAAATGGCTGTTTAAAGTGAAACGAGTGACATAATCTCATCTATGGTCTAAAGTTTCTTAAGCAGGGTGTGGTGCCATGTAGGCTCTCAGTTATGTGGGTTGAGGCAGTAGTAGGATTGCCTGCTCCCAACATGGACAACATAGTGAAAAAGAATAATAATGAAAAAGAAGCTTCAAAACTGGTAAGAACTATTCTGAAGTGTTAAAAATGGGATGACTGTTAAATATATCTTATGCTTGTTTGTAGTCTCCTGCAGTGTAAATAAACTTCAGATGTATGTACCTTTTTGTGCATCTGGTTTTACATGGGTACTAGGGAATTGAACCCAGACTGGCAGGCTACGCTTCAAAGCAAGTGCCTTTAACCTCTGAGCCATCTCTCCAGCCCCTTGTCTATACTCTCTAAATTAACAGCATTATACATTTATTATTTAGTAGAAAAATAGCAAAAGCTTTCAAGAGTCTCTATCATCCACTGTGTGGAATTCAGACCCTTCCAGAGCTTGCAGACTTCTCCACACACTAGCTCTAGCCCTATTTTATCTGCTTTCATGATATTGTTCTCATAAGTAAATGTCCTATATGTATAGTATAGGTACATGCATATGAATGGGTGTCCATATGGGACATAGGCGTCTGTGTTTATATATAAAATCACTATGTATAACTAACACACCCACTCATGTTCGTGTCCCAAAGGACACTTAATTCTGCCCATTGCCAACACTGATCAGCCTTTAATTCCTCATTAATTTCCTGTTCCCCCTGAAATTTCCAATTCCTGAATTTATGTCACTTACCCTTGTATCCCAAAGTGAAACTCATGTTCTTAATTCTCTTCAATCTTTTTAAATATTTTATTTATTTATTCATTTATTTATTTGCAAGCAGAGAGAGACAGAGAGAGGAGGAAAGAGAGAGAATGGGCCCAGCAGGGTATCTAGCCACTGTAAAAGAACTCCAGATGCGTGCACTGCACCACTTTGTTCATCTTTCCATGGGTACTGGGAAATTGAACCTGGATCATTAGGCTTTGCAGGCAAAAGCCTTAACTGCTGAGCCATTTCTCCAGTCCAAATTACTATTTCTGTAACTCTTATTGTACTTATCTGGAGGATTTTGTTGCTTTTTTTAAAATGTGTGTAGTATGGGTGGTGGTGGTGGTGGTGGTGGTGTGTGTGTGTGTGGTGGAGTGTGTGGTTTATGCACGTGTGTATGTGCTGATTCAACACCCTTGTCACCTGGGGGAGGACTTTGGGCGTTCCCCTTCATCTCTCACCTGCCTGTTTTTCCTTGTAGTGGAGCTTCTTACTGTTTCTGCAGCCTGCCCTTGTAAGCCCAATGATTCTGCAGTCTCTGCTCTCAGAGGACCAGGGCTACAGATGCTCATGCCCATGCCTAGCTGGTTATGTGGGTTCTGGAAATTCGAAATCTGGCTGTCTCAGACTCTCATTCTTGCACAGTAGGTGCGCTTAACCACTGAGTCATCCCTCCAGCCTACTCTTGCTTTTTTTCTGCCTAATTCTCAGTTATCTTCTGCCCCCCCTGAAACTTTGGTACTACAAAAAGCTTAACAATGCAATACATTTCTGCATATCATTTACCTTGATTCACTTTCTCTCCGTGTTGTGAATATATACACATACATAAATACATGTAGTTTTTTTTCCTGGACAGTTGGTTATTTGAAAGGCATAAATCTCTCTCTCTCTCTTTGTCCCCCTCTCTCTCTCTTTCAAGGTAGGGTCTCAAGCCCAGGCTGACCTAGAACTCACTCTGTAGTCTCAGTCTCAGGTTGGTCTCAAACTCATGGTGATTCTCCTACTTTTGCCTCCCAAGTACTGGGATTAAAGGCCTGTACCGCCATGTCCACCTTGCTTCCAGCTGCTGGTTTTTTTTTTTTTAAATTATTTATTTGAGGGAGAAGGGAGATTATGGTTGTACCAGGGCCTCTTGCTGCTGCAAACAAATTCAAGACACATGTACCACGTTGTGCATCTGGCTTTATGTGGGACTTGAACCAGGACCGTCAGGTTTTGCAAGCAAGTGCATTTAACCACAGCCATCTCTCCAGCTGCCTTTTATTACAGTGACATAAAACCAATATGGAATAATTTCAAATGGTAACTTAAAATATTTTTACTGTCAGTCTTTATACATGTATACATGTATACATGTATATAAATGTATCTTGAACATTCTCCCCTCCTCTTCTCTTTTCCTCCCTTCCATTGAACCCCTTCTTCTTCCCAACTAGTCCCTCTTTTACGTGTGTGTGTGTGTGTGTGTGTGTGTGTGTGTGTGTGTGTGTGTTTATGATCCGCTGAGTTTAATTATGGTTGTCTGCATGGATGGGTGGTTATTTACATGCAACTTTCTCGTGGCTACACCACTGAAGAAAATGTCTCCTCCTCTTCCAGAAACCATTAATTGCCAGTCTTCTTCAGGGAGTCATTCTTTTTTTCTTTTAGTAAAAAGAAATTACTATTTTTTTTACATGCATCCCTTTATTCCTTTATTTATGAATGCCTCCCTGTCCTCCAACCTCTAGCCACACTGTGCCTTCTTACATTCTTTCTTCTCTTTTCTCCTAAAGCTTATATGAACTTAGTTATGCAGAGGTGGCCTTTACCTACCTACCTCTAGGCTGAGTTTGTGTCCTCTTCTGTGTGACAATAGGACCCTGCTCCTACCTTATATACCACAGCAAGGATCCATTGCTTTCTGTGGGTGGTTGTTGACAGTCATATTCTCCAGGAATTTTGGTTAATTCACTTCTGGACTTACTGATACGAGGTACTCAATAAATGCTTGCTCTATCAGTGAACTCTGTATACTCTGTGGTCATTGGTTGCTTTACTATAAAGGCAGGGTTGAGTTTCAGGCTTTCAAGTCTCTCCAGGTCTTAGTTTCCATCAATTTTTGGCCCAAGGTCCATAAGGCAGTATAGAAAATGGAAAGCTATTCTACTTGTTTTTCAAGATCTCAAGGAGCAGAGGAGAAAAGTCCTGCTAGTGGTTTTAAAAAAGACAGGACGAGTTAATTGGTGCTGGAGGGAATAGTGTGTGCTTAGCAATGAGAGGAAGGCAGTGTTCTCTGAACAGTCTTGGAGAGCAAAGGCTGCTGGGAGAGTCAGGGCATTTTAGCTGGAGGGAGAATACTGGGAAAGGCGCAGATAATGTCAGGAAAGCTGTTTGGGAATGCTGTGAGCAGGAGGTCTGACATAATGGACGCGATGGCTGCTCTTTGTACATATTGATTGTTTTAGGGAGTCTTCCATTTTGCTTTTAGGAATCCGTAGAAGCATTTAGTGACACTATTTGAACATCTGTATTGACAGAAAAGTCTCTGGTAAGGCCACTTCCTACCACGGAGGATGTTTAAAAGCTCTGTGGACCCGCTGTTCTTACTAAAGTATGTTTTCTTGAAAGGTTTGTCCTCCCCAGCTGGTGCAGCTTTGCTGAGCCCAAATTCTTCCCGTCTGTCTGCTCTAGATAGGTTAAGCCTCAGGGGAAGTACATTAATAATTGAACACCCATGAGGCATTAGTGCTTTAGTTCTGGACTTTAGTGTTTTCTGCAGCCTGCAGGAGTTACCTAACTACTTGGATTTATAACTGGGCTAGGGCTTTAAGCACCATGGGGAAAGGGCTGTGGGACTGTGACATGCTACTTGTTTTCCAGCTATTTCGTTTCCACACTAGGAGAAAACTCTACGACACGTGGACATAGGTCCCAACTCAAAGAAAGGATTGGATATATGCCACACTTAATATATAAATTATAGTTTTTCTTTAAAATGCTATTCGACATACATTTGGAGTAACTCTTCACCAAATGTCAGAACTTTTTGCTCAAATGGTAAATGTTCCCAAAGATGAAAAGTATGTATGAGTCATTAAAGAATTGATTTAAAAAGAGAAAGAAAAACCTCAATTTTTTGTCTCCCAACTATTGGCTTCCTCAGAATTACTTTATAGCTACTAACCTCTCTGCCATCAATTCTCTACTCATATGTTGTGTAATCCCTTCTCTGGCATTCATTTTAATAATTTTTTTACTGCTTCATAGGTACTGTAATCATTTACAGTTGTGCAGGTTTTAAAATAACTCTCTAAAGGGACCAGCTTTATATTTAAGAGCCATGTTTCATATTGTGCCAATGCCATGAATAAGTTCAGGCAGGCAAAAGCTTTCGATCTGGAATGCCTTTGTTTCTATGCTCTACAAAAATGTGTTAGTTTTGTAGCATTTTTTCATTGGGATGTTTAAAAAGTTCTAAATTTTGCTTATTTTGGTGTGTATGTATGTGATTGGGCATGTGGAGGTTGGAGGATAGCCATTGGTTGGTCTTTGCCCTCTACCTTGTTTGAGGTAGGGTCTCTTATTCACTGTCTCAGGAGCTGTTGGGACCTTATCCTGTCTCAGCCTCCTTTCTTGCCAGAGGCACACTGAGATTATAGAAACCCTCTACAGATTCCTACTTTTTTTAATTTAAAAAATATTAACAATTTTTATTTGCAAGGAGAGAGAGAAAAAAAGGGCACACCAGGGCCTCCAGCCACTGCAAACAAACTCCAGACACATGCACTGCTTTGTGCTTCCAGCCTTACGTGGCGCTGGCACTGGGGAATTGAACCTGGTTGTTAGGCGTTGCAGGCAAGTGCCTTAACCACTGAGCCATCTCTCCAGCCCCAGATTCCTATTTTTATGTGGGGTCTGAGGATCCGAATAGGTCCCCAGAATTATACAGTGAGTGCTATATCTATGGAGCCATCTCTCTAGCCCTGATTCTTTTAAATTTTGACTAGGACTTTAAAAATGTATGGCAATACTTCTGGCTAGAGAGATGGCTCAGCAGTTAAGGCTTGCCTGTTCTGTTGAGCCTAAAGACTGGGGTTCGATTCCCTAGTACCCACAAAAAGTCAGATGCAAAAAGTGGAAATACTTCTAAATTGAAGAAACAGAAGAATACAGGGACAAACATTGGTCTTTTGGAACTTTCTGTTATCTAGTTTCACAATCACTTCTTTCTTGAAACATGTGTTCTAATTATTAAGCAAGACTGTGGTTGTCCTCAGGGCACATCCAGTTTGGAGGGGAGATAGGTTTGAAGCCAATAAAACAAAGGTAAGTGCACCTGCAAGACCCCACCCTAGGGCTATATAAAGATGAAAGAATTCTCTCCTTGCCCTCCTGCCTGTTTGTTAGTGTGTTTGTGGTGTAGGTGGTAGGTTTTTCTCTCTGCTTGGACCTGTGAAAGGGGAGCAGCCTCTTTTGCATTTTGGAACTTCCCCTGTATCTACAGCTACAAATAAATCCTTTCCTCCCATAAACTGTGCCTGGTTTGGAGATTCATTCCAGCAGCGTGTGGCTGACTGCGACACCATCCAACTGTTTAGTTGAGGCTAGGCCTTTGGGTAAAGTCAGTTTACTGGCCTGATGGTAACAATGTTCTTTTGAGTCCATATGTGACCACTGTAAAGCTCCCTGTCTAGGAGTGAGCAGTCTCAAATAGATACATGGATTGTGGTCCTCCTGGTACCAAGATACATGCAGACTGCTGGGAGAATCCTGAGGAAGAGCTTTGGGCTGTGGGCTCCAGTAAACAGTGATCATTTCATTCATTCATGTGGTGATATTTCATGAATAAGAGGGGGTGAAAATTGGTCATAGATGTTTCTGAGCACTGCCTGATGACCACTGTTCCTATCAGTGCAATAAGGTAATGCAGGGCCTTCACAACCCAGTCTGGAGAGAAAGAAATTGATGGTGCCGGTATGACTGAAGGAGGAATAGGGGTTGAATGGCCCACTGGTCCTTCTAAAAGTAGCCAAAGAAACCAATGGTGCCTGCATAAAATCTAGGGAAGTTAAGTTCAAACTATGGGCCCACAAGTTCTCTCTTTAGGATTTAGTTCTATCTGAGAGAGAGGATTGACAGCTGAACTGTGAGGGGGAAACTGGGAGCTAGCTTTGGGGTAAATTATCAGAGATAGAGGAAAAACAATGCCTCTTCTCTGACAAGGCCATGGTGGGCAATACAAGCAGGACATGTCTGGAGGGAGGAGAGCATGCACCTGCCGAAGTTTCTCTGGGCAGAAGTCAGGCTAAGTTTTCAACTAAACGAAAAAACTTGAGCAAGAGATGTATGAGACATGAGCCTTACCATGAGAAAAAGAACAAATCTGAGCTGAAGTTTAGATTTCTTTTAATGAGTACTTTCCACTATAGTCACTGTGGACAGAAATGTTTCTTTGTGGATATCTACATTTAGAGATATCTATATACTCAGACTTTGGCAAAGTTGTATTTTATTTGTAAAGAATTTAATTTTGTAGAAAAAAATAGATTAGTGGATCAATAAAAAAGAGGGGGTGATAGGTGTTGTCAGTCAGTTGATTAATTTGGCAGAGAGAAATTCCAAAATAAAAATAAAAACTCGTAAGTGTTGAAGCTTCAGGTTGGCAAAGAGCTCAGTTACATTGCCTTGAATACTACCTTGTAGAAACAGCATGTGAAACTGCCTCACCATATTTGGCAGCTGAACACTTTCTGTTAATGTTGTGTAATTATTTTGTATGCTATTGATATTTTGTCAGAAAGTTACTGTTTTCCTTTGAAAGTGATTTGGGAAAGCTAGCTATAATTTAAAGGAGATACTGTTTTTTTGTTTTTTTTTTTACAACCTAGTCATTATAAAGCAAGTGGTATTGGGTTGGAGAGCTGGCTCAGTGATTAAGGTGTTTGCCTGCAAAGCTTAACAACCAGAGTTCAATCCCTAATACCATGTAAAGCCACATGCACAAAGTGATGCATATATTTGGAGTTTGTTTGCAATGGTTAGAGGCCCTGGCATACCCATTCTCTCTCTCTCTCTCTCTCTCTCTCTCTCTCTCTCTCTCTGTCTCTCTCTCTGTCTCTCTCTCTCTGTCTCTCTCTCTCTCTCTCCCCCTCTCTGTCATTGTCTTTCAGCTTGCAAACAGATAAATAAAATGTTAAAAAATAAAGCAAGTATTGTAAGTTGTAAGATACAAGTCACTTACTGGTGATTTGTTTTTATAGAAGTTATTAGAACACTCTTTAAGAGAAATGAGTGCCTACACATCCCCTCTTAGGAAATAGTAGTTTCTCTTGGGGGATGGTGGCTCTTTCTTTTAAGCTCAAGCCATTCTGTGACCTTGGAGCATGCTTGCCAAACCCCATTCACGCCTGTAATCCCAGCAATTGGGAGGCAGAGGCAAAATTTGCCAAACTCAGTTTAGCTATGTTGCTGAGTTTTGTGGTTGTCTAAACTTCTTAGAAACTTATTTTAATATTTAAAAACAAGTTCAATGAGCATTTTTCCAATAAGCCTGCAGGAATTCACTGGAATGTCTTAGGGGAACATTAGTTCTGGTTTCCCCAGGAACCTATGCCACGGATAATGTGCATGTCCTCTTGCAGAAGTCCAGGAGACCTGTTAAGTAGGTCTCTAAATATATAGTGTGAATGTAACTGAAGAGTTCTTCTGTACCTGACCAGAAGGCTCTCCTGGGCCCCTGTTGAAAGTATTGAAGGTGTACTCAATGGGGTTGGTTAATAACTGTGTATGCTAATGATATCATTGTCAAGTTAGTTGCTGCCTTACATGGTATTGTAGTCAGCCACACACTGCTGGGATGAATCTCCAAACCAGGCACAGTTTATGGGAGGAAAGGATTTATTGAAGCTACACATCCAGGGGAAGTTCCAAAACAGTGAAGAGGCTGCTCCCCTTTCACAGGTCCAAACAGAAGGAAACCCATTATCAAAACCACACACAGAACAGCAAACAAGTGGGGGGGGGATTTTTCTCCCCCTTTATATAGCCTTAGTGTGGGGTCTTTCAACCCTTTCCCAGACTTGTTGACTCACTTATCTCTGGAATTTTCCTCCTGCACTGCCCTCCCAGAAAGGAAAGTTTGTTTCTAGTTTTCCTGAGCCTCCTTATATCCTGCCCCCCTATGGAGAGAACTGCCTTTCTGTAAACAACCTCAGAGACCAACCCAAGGTTACTAAAAAGGTTAAGTTGACAACAAACTTAACTATCACACATGGAAACAGTTGGAAGTTACAGTTGCAGTTATTTCCTACTAATGCCTTGCAAAGGAGAAAATGTCACTTTGATCTGTGTTGAATCAGCTAACTATTCTCTTGAGTCAGTTTGTTGAATTTTTAAATGTCAGTATTTTACCTATTTTACAGAACTTTATGGACTGAGATGTCAGATTTCTTAGTGAAGAATTATAGAAAATAAAATTCTAAAACATGAAAAATGCTGGCTTTAGGTTTTAGATTGTTAACCTAAGATTTTCAGTCTTGTGAAAGGGATGATTTTCAATCTTGTGAAAGGGATAAGTTTTTAGGTAATCATAACTGTAGTTCTAATTTTTTTGAAATTTTATTATATGCCAGGTGCCTTTTATTTCATTTTACCTGAAAGAAGCCCTATGAAGTTGTTGTTGGTCCTGTTTTCCAGGTCAGGAAACTGACCATGTCACTTACTCAAGGTTACTTAGCAAGTGACAAGAATCAGAATTGAACATAAAACTGCTTAGAGTCACCTATCTACTCTGTAATTCATTCATTCATTCTTCTTTTACGTGTGTGTGTAGAGGCCAGAAGTTGGCATCAGGTGTCTAACTCCATCACTTTCTACCTTATTTACTGAGACAGGGTCTATCACTTGAACCCAGGGCTTGCATATTTGGCTAGTCTAGCCAGCCAGCTTGCCCTGGGGATCCTCTGTCTGCCTCTGAGGGAGATGGAATTAACCCCCAGCATGATGAATTAAAGACAAGGTGTCTCATTCTCAGGAAAAGCATGAATCCTGGCTCTTCTGCTTAACGCCATCAGACAGCTCCCTCATCTTCTAAATGAGAGCAGTAATAACATTGTCTAGGAGTGTGAGTGGGTAAATAAGCTATTCCATGTGAAGAGCTCAGCATGGTGCCCAACACATGGTAAATGCTTCCTCAAAGTCCTTAAGAAACACCGTGTTTCTACACTTCATTTAAAATTTGGTGGATATTTTTTAAAAACTCTATTGGCAGTTTTAAAAAAAATATTTCATTTATTTGCAAGGAGAGAGAAAGGGAGAGGCACACCAGGACTACAGCTGCTGCAAAGAACTCCAGATGAATGCACCATTTTTACATGGGTACTGGGGAATCAAGCCCAGGTTATTAGGCTTTGTAAGCAAATGCCTAAACTGCTAACCATCTCTCCAGTCCTTATTGACAGTTTTCATACATGTACATGATATATTTTGATTATAACCTCCTCCCATTCCATTCTTTTGTCCAGCCTCTACTTAAAAAAAAAAAAAAAAACTGTCCCGGGGTCTTACTCTGTAGACCAGGCTGGCCTGGAACACACTAACTACATAGCCTCAGCTGACCTAAAATTGGCAAACCACCTGAGTGCTGGGGTGACAGCCACCATGTCTTGCTTAACTTGTGGGCACTTTAAATGTTGGGTTTCTTTGCTACATTCTAGTTTTACTTAGGTACTGTTGTCACTGGTACATCCTTGGTAGATCATGATTGAAAGGTTAGTAGAGGGTGCTCAGAACTGTGAAATATTTTGTTGTAGGTTACATTAATGTAATTGCCATAAACACAACCAGTATTTTACTCCTGAAGCAGTGCCATTTTTCTTCAGCTGTTTTCATCACAGGTAAAGCTACTGTTAGCGATTTAGCACATCTTTTTTCCTCTAGCACATTGTGTGTGTGTGTGTGTGTGTGTGTGTGTGTGTGTGTGTGTGTGTGTGTGTGTGTTGCTGATAATCAAACCCAGTGCCTTGCTCCTACTATACACATGTTCTCCCACTGAACTACATTCCTACCTCCACCTTTATTTCTGATCCAATGTAGATTACACATAATATTATATCTTTTTGTTTTCCACTTAATGCTATGCCTAAAACTGAATATCATTTATTTATTTATTGAGGTAGGGTCTCACTGTAGCCCAGGCAGACCTGGAACTCACTCTGTAGCCCCAGATTGGCCTGGAATTCACAGTGATCTTTCTACCTCAGCCTTCCTACCCCCAGTGTTGGGATTAAAGACATGGGCAACCATAACAGACTGATGACAACCTGGCGATGTGAAAATCATTTTAAATGAGTCACAGACACATTACATCAGAAGTACCAGGCCATGCCAGGCGTGGTGGCGTATGCCTTTAATCCCAGCATTCAGGTGGCAGAGGTAGGAGGATTGCTATGAGTTCAAGGCCACCCTGAAGCTACATAGTGAATTCCAGGTCAGCCTGAGCTATAGCGAGACCCTACCTTGAAAAACAAACAAACAAACAAACAAACAAAACAAACAAACAAACAAAAAAAAGAAGTACCAGGCCATTGCTGTTGTCACTTCTTCGTCAAATAATGTAACCTAAAGCAACCACCACCATGCTGGTAATGTATCATTGAGTAATTTGATTCTGTTGTTTTAATATTTTTATTTAATCCAGAGACATTGCCCCCCTCAGCAACAATACATAAAGGGGTAAGAAAAAAAAAGGAAGAAAAACTGGCTACCTCTGGTGCAGTTCATAACCCCCTATCCTATGGACAGATCCAGTATGCGCACCAAGGAAGTACCCCAGTGGGTAGGGGACAGAGAGGAGGGAAATGGGGACATATTCACAAGATTTGCTCATTCAATGTATATGCTTATTCATAATAAAGATATAAAAATAATCTTTTTATTTATTTGCTAAGCAGAGAGAGAGAGAAAAGAGAGAGTGGGTGTACCAGGGCCTCTAGCCACTGCAAAGGAACTCCAGATATATACGTGTGTCACGTTGTGCATCTGGCTTTACGTGGGTACTGGGGAATCAAAACCCAGTTAGGCTTTGCAGGCAAGCACCTTAACCGCTGAACCATCTCTCCAGCCCCTTATTCTGTTGTTTTAACTGACATGTACCTTCATGATGATGCAAGGTCTAGCCTGTTTAGAAGAAGCTGGGGATATGAAATGAGAGAGGATTTCCTTGTGGTCAAAGAATGATTATATTTTTTTGGTAGTGCTGAGGACATTTCTGTGGTAACTTACTTCAAGCATGCCTTGTGAAAATAGTTACATTTTTATAAAGGAAAAAAATTAATGGCAGCCACAATTTGTATCTGGAATCTACATGTGAAATATTTGATTGACACTCAGTGAACTTACTAGTAGAGACAAGGAGAAAGTATTGCTTTGGTATTTCAGTGTGAAATGGGGAATTTTATCTTTCTTTTGGCTCAGAATTTAACACAGCATGATGAGCTTAGTGTTTAAACTAAAAATTAGGTTAAATTATATGAAAGTCTTATTTTGAAGTTACTACTCTTTCTTTGCAGTAGCTCATTTGAGAATTGCCAAATGAGTCTTCTTCTAGGATAGAATAAAGTCTTTTAGAGGCAGTTGAAAAATTTTTACAGAGTTTTAAAAAATTTGTCTCATGATTGTAATAAAAGACTTGAGGCCTGAAATAACACAATATTTTAGCAGTGGAGGAAAAGGTACCTTGTTAATGAGAGAAATACAAATAGTGAGGCCACACTAACAAAAAAAAACCCTAACAAAATAATTTTTTAACAGTAAAATGCAATATTGACCTGGTGTGAGGAAACGGGCACTCTCACTGCTGGTAGAAATTGATACACATTTTCCTGGCATACATTTCTTTTGTGTCTCTTGTGATAATATCTCATGTTTTTGAGGACTTAGTCTAATGCAAGCAAAGAGACATTTATCAAAATAGTATTTATAACAGAAAAATATTAGGAACAATTTAAATTTCCAAGTTAAATCAATTTTGGTATATCTATGATAAATTATTAAATGTCTATTAGGGTATTTGTTTTGAAAATTGCTTTATTTATTTAAAAGCAAAAGTGCTCGCTTCGGCAGCACATATACTATTTAAAAGCAAAAAAAAAACCCATTAAATTTCCCTTTCCATCTATAATTTAATTATATTCAAAGATTCTAGTACCAACCAATCCCCTGCCCAGAAGCAGAAAATTACAGTGAATTGTTGAAGACACACGAAGTAACGGAGTTCAAGCTACAGGGTGGCCTCAAACTCACAGCGGTCCTCCTACCTTTGCCTCCCAGAGTGCTGGGAGGATTGCTGTGAGTTCAAGGCCATCCTGAGACTACATAGGAAATTCCAGGTTATCCTGAGTTAGAGGGAGACCCTACCTCCGGATGTGGGGGGGATCCAAACAAATAAAACAAAAGAAAGAAAGAAAGAAAAGAAAAGAAAAATGCCAGGCATGGTGGTGCATGCCTTTTGTCCCAGCAGAAAAACCTCCCCCGGCCTATCTGGAATGCCAGTGACTTTGTGACCCCTTCCCCTTCACCAGCTCTCCGTTCAAGTCCAGATGGCCATCTAGTGGAAAGGAGACTCTAAGAATGACTTTCCTCTAGACATCCAATATCATGTTTGTTCAGTTGGCTTGTCCAAACAATTTTTCTGTGTTTTCACCAGAGCAGTATCAACTTAGCATGAAGACTGAAGCTGTTCCCCATCTGCTTTATCTGCCCTTCTTAATTAGAACCTGATGACAGAAATCAACTTTGATTCAGGGCTGATTGTTGCTGGGGAATCTCATTATTATTGTAGACGCTTCTCTCTTGCTCTTTTTTTTTTTAATTAGCCAAATTGAATCTGAGCATTCGTATGGCAGGAGAGTAGGGGAAAAGATCATTTTCTTCATTTAAGCCTTCAGCAAATGCTCTGCTGGATGCTGTGAGATACATTATATTTGCTTAATGTCAGGGGAAGGAGCTAAAGCATGCACAAATCATTTAAATACAAGCACAAGGTGTTAAGTGCTAGAATTCACAAGACCACTTATTTCTGGTCTTAGATGCCTACTCTTTTGAGTTCTTGGACATTAGACAAATATGACCTTATTTATAAGCCTTACTTAACTTTTAGAGAAATGAAGGAAACATCACTCCTTCATGCAAGAAGTAGATATCCAATTAATGGTTTTCAAAAATTAGTCTGCAAATATTTGTTAGGCCTGCCCTAAGGAGTTTGCAGTCTGTTGACTAATGAAATGTGAAATGTAATTTTATGCATAAATAATATAACTTTAAAATTTATTTGACATATTCAATTAATGTACTAATTAGATATTGTTAATTGAGAAATAACAGAGGGGTCTTCGTGTCAGGTGTCCTGTAATTGGCCAGTTGGTAAAGATGGTTGACAAGATAACACTCGGCCTCGATGTAACAAGGTAGAGAAAACCATGTTCTAGGGTTGGGCTGGGGTAAGATTTGTTTTTATGTTCCTTAGCCCTCCCATGTTTAAAACACCTGACAGGGTTCTCATTAGGAGTAAATGAGTTGTTATGTGTGTTGATTAGGTTTAAATGTATCACCTCCAATTTAGATGTTGAAATTTATCAAAGTAAGAATATTGACAGGAGCTATTTAGAGGTGATCAGCCCACGAAGCTTCCTCATGACTGAGGTGTAGGCCCTTGTAAATGGGGCTCCAATCACTTCTTAGCCCTTTGGCTAAGATCAAATGGAAAGGGGGATCCCCAGCGTCCTGCTCTCTTGCTAGGGACAGCATTCCTCCCTCTGGAGGGTGCAGTGTGCCTTGACGTGGCGATGACCCTCATCAAGTCCTGAACCTGTTGCTGCTGCCTTGTGCTTGGACTTGGTGGAATTCATCTGACTCCTGGTTCTCAGTTAATGTCTTGTGTCAGTCGTGTCCCCTTTCTCTCCTCCCCTTCTTTCTCCACCCCTCCCCCACATTGGAGGAACGGCCAAAATGAAATGTCAACACTTTTTCCTCTGAAGGGCAAATTTCTTATTTACTTACTTACATTGGGATGATTTGTATTTAATTGCAGGTGTTTCAGATCAGTCTAAATTTAAAGACAAGTGGCAATTTTTTTTTCTTGCTGTAGTTATATGTCTCCTTCAGGACTATATAATTAGCTCAGATTGTTTTAATACTTAATACCTGTGGTTCCCCTCAAAATTGAGCTTGTTAATCTCTCAGTGACTTCATTAGAGACTGCTAGTAGATAGCTTCTAAACGCTTCCAGTAGTGTTGGTTTTCTTGGCTTACACTTGTTTTTCAAGAGTCGCAAGTCAGCTGCTTTCCTGGCCAGGGTCTGTCTCTGAGTCATCTTTGGTTTCAGACACACATCATCTTACCTTCTTTGAAGATAAGAGCAATACTTTTCAGAATGATAGGTGCCAGCACCTTTTAAGGTAAAAGGTGGCCTTTATTTTAAAGTTCATTTTTACCAGAATTTTACCAGGCCTTTTAAAGATGATGTTCTTTCTGGTTTTGGAATTTTATGTTGGTTGAAATTTGGATTTGAGGCATATGGAGACATATTTTCTTATGTCTTGTTACGTTCTAGTCTTTTTCACTTGCAGATTTCATGTTCACTTGTCAGATGTTTGCTGGTGTTCAGCATTGACATATGACATGTGATTTCTGTACTTGCTAGGTTAGATTGGTAAAATCTTGAATGAGTAAGTATCTTTATGCAAAAGCTGGAAGGAAATTAGATAAGAAGGTGGAGTAGGCTTCCCCTAGCTTGCACAAAGCCCTGGGTTTGATCCTTAACACCTCATAAAACCAGGGGTGATAGTACATAACTCTAATTCCCCCACTCAGGAGGGAGAGGCAGGAGGCTCAGAAGGTCAAGGTCATCCTTGGTTACACAGAGTTTGAGGCCAATCTGGCTAAATTAAATCCTGTCTTGAGGAAGAAAGTATGGACTCTTGCCATCATTCCAGCTAACATGGAGCAGAGTCCTGGGTAGATGGTGCCTGTCCCGTACTCATTGTGATTGGCATTACCAAGGTTCGTCGGTGTCTATATGTGTATCAGATGTAATAAAGAAGACATTGATAAATACCATAGCTCTTTCATTACAGAATTAGGAAGTCAGGAGTGAAGGAGACCAAGATAGAGGTGTGGGATACAAAGCCCTGAGAAGGTTCAAAGGAAGGGTGCAATGGCCTTGCCAGGAGGTAGATTCTCTACATCTATGTGTGGAGAAGTTTATAGAAGGTTCTCAGCCAAGGAAGCCTTCTCAGAGTGCTGGAGCAAGCACACAGAATCACAGAAGTGGCCACAGAGCACAGGGAGCTATAAGCAGATGGGTAGGTCTGCCAAGTTATCTGGGGTCCCTCCCCTTTTCAGAGTGGCCTTATGGAGGTATAATCTACTTACCATAAAACCCGCCCTTTTGAAGTGTACAATGCAACAATATTTAAAGTAAATGAGAGTTGTGCAACTGTCATGTCAACCCAGTTCAAAGTGTCTGGTTTGTTCCTGGAAGTTCCCTCCTTTGGGTTTACAGCTAATCTTTGCTTTCATCCAGCCCCAGACAATAAGTCCTGGGCTGCTGTTTGTATAGATTCTAGAAATTTCCTGCAAATGGACTCTTAGAAGATGTATTCTCTTCTGTGCTGCTCCTTGCACTAGGCGTTGGTGTTCTTGAGGCTCAGCCATGTTTACGGTGTGTCAGTAGTGAATTCTTTTACTGATGAGTTGTATGGATAGAGCATGTGCTGTGTCATCCATTCGCTAGTGGATAGACCTCTGTTTTGCCTCTGGGACTATATAAATAATGCTCCTGTGGACATCAGTTTGGGGGGGGTGGACATGTGTTTTCATTTCTTTTTTTTTTTTTTTGGTTTTTCTCGAGGTAGGGTCTCGCTCTAGCCCAGGCTGACCTGGAATTCACTCTGTAGTCTCAGGGTGGCCTTGAACTCGTGGCGATCCTCCTACCTCTGCCTCCTGAGTGCTGGGATTAAAGGCGTGCGCCACCACGCTCGGCTATGTTTTCATTTCTTTTTTTTAAAAATATTTTATTTATTCATTTTTCAAGGAGAGAGAGAGAGAGAGAGAGAGAGAGAGAGAGCGAGCGAGAGAGAGAGAGCACAAGAGCCACCACCTTGTGGGTCTGGTTTATGTGGGTCCTGGGGAATTGAACCCGGGGCCTTAGGCACTGGAGGCAAGTGCCTTAACCTCTGAGCCATCTCTCCAGCCCATGTTTTCATTTCTTGTTGGAAGATATAGGAGTGAAATTAATAGTATGTATCTTCAAAGTGGTTTTGTACCATTTTACAAACCAGTATCATTGGAGGACTCTGGCTTTTAGTCTGGTATTGCTAACTTTCACAATAGGACCGTTGCAGTGGGAATGAAATGATCATTCATTATGGTGTTTTTTAGTATTTATTTCTCTAATGAACTAGGTACTCCCCAGCTCCTTTCCCCCAAATCACACAGGTGCTGGGCCACTGAGCCACATCCAAACCCCTAGGAATCCATCTAAATGCTGTTAACTTCTTTTTTTTTTTCTTTTGATTTTTCAAGGTAGGGTCTCAGGGTGGCCTTGAACTCATGGTGACCCTCCTACCTCTGCCTCCCAAGTGCTGGCCCGCTAAAGTGCACGCCCGGCTAAATGCTGCAACTTCTATCAGCTATTATATAAAAAGCTCCTCTGTAATAGTTACTCTATATTTTTAAAGTTTTTAAATAATTTTTGTAAAAGAATCCAGATAGTACTTTGTTAGAAACTTTGCTTATTTTCACTCTTGTTAAAAATATCCTCTGGTGCAAACTACTGCCTGTGTTCTGCCACCTGCTTTTCTTTGTATTTATTTTGATTTTGGTTTTTTTGAGATAGGGTCTTGCTGTGCAGCCCTGGCTGCCTGAAACTGCTGGATGATTCTCTTGCCTCTGCCTTCTGAGGGCTGAGATTATAGGCCTGAGCCACCATGTCCAGCTTTTTATTTGTATTTTCATAGTCTTTTTAAAAATTATTATTACTATTATTATTGTGTGTGTGTGTGTGTGTGTGTGTGTGTGTGTGTGTGTGTGCATCATGTGTATGAGTGTGGGAACATGCCTATGGAGGTCAGAGGGTAACTTCTGGTGTTGATTCCCACCTTCCACCTTGTTTGAGGCAGGGTCTCTTGTTGCTCATCACTAGCTGGCCCATGGTGAATTCTCTCTCCATCTCCTTCTTACCATAGGCACACTGGTTTACAGATATGTGCCACAGCATCAGGCTTTTACAAATTCTAGGAATCTGACACCTCAGGCACTCAGGCACTCACTCTTATGCTCAAAGTACTTTATCCACTGAGCTCTCTCTCAGCCCTTGGTTGGTTGAAGCAGAGTCTCACTCTAGCCCAGGCTAGCCTTGACCTCAGGACAATCCTTTTACCTTAGCTTCTCAAATGCTGGGCTTTTATATGCGAGTTATCATGCCTGGCTTTCCTCACCCCTTTCAATTAATTTTTTACTTAGCATACAAAATAATGTGTTTCATTATTTCATCATACCTGTATATCATAGTTTCTTGCTCATATTCAACCCCCTCTTACCATTTCCCTTTCCATTAGCCCCCCTTCTTCTCCCCAGGTAGTCCCCCTGCTGCTTTCATGTTCCATATGAGTATGCCTTTATATACATGTGAATCTAGATTCTGCATATGTGAGAAGACGTGATGTCACCTCCCTTACCCTCTTCTCTGTTTTCCCTCCTTTTACTCACTTCTTCCTCTTTTACTTTTGTGTCACATATATTTATATCTAAATCTAGATTCAGCATATGAAAGAAGACATGGGATATTTTCTCTCTTTTCCCATCCCTTTAGTGATTTTCCTCATCATCCCTCTTCTGGTTTCATGTCATATATTATGTATATATACACACATATATACTTTAATCTATACTTCACATATGAAAGAACATGTGTTAATACTTTCTAAGTCTGGCTTAATTCACTTAAAAAGATAATATCCAGTTCCATTCACTTTCTTCCAAGTGATTTAATTTCATTCTGCTTTATAGCTGAATAAAATTCCATTGTGATATATACCATTTTTTTATCCATCTCTCTGTTGATGGGCATCTTAGGCTGGTTCCCTATCTTGCTAACTGCTTGTACATGTGCCCCAGGTGTAAAGAATTTTTTTTCCCAAGGCTGAGTATGTTGCTTAGTAATAAAGCATGTATGATAAGCTGGGTTGCTCTCTAGTACCACAAAAAACAAACACATGAAAGCAACTTTTCAGTTTCAAACTATTAAAAATAAATCAAAAGAAAATTCTGATACACATGATACTTATTGAGGGTGGTATGGGCATAGGCATATTTGAGTATTTCTGGCTATTTTTTATTTTTCTTTTTGGTTGTTTTGAGATAGGGTTTCACTCTAAACCAAGCTGATCTGGAACTCACTCTGTAGTCCCAGGCTGGCCTCAAATTCACAGAAATCCTTCTACCTTTGCCTCTGGAGTGCTGGGACTAAAGGTGTATGCCACCACACCCAGCTTCTCTGGGTACTTTTTGTACCATGAGGGCCAGGACAGAGATGGTCTGCAATCTGGCTCTTAACAGAAACAGCGTGCCCACCCTTATCTCACTCATTCCAGGTATTGCCTGAAAAGACTTACTAGAGAGCCAGTCCTTGGTCCTGTTCTTGTGCAGTTCTACAGAGAGAGCCAGAGAGCCAGGTTCCTCTGCAAACTGTTTGGAACTGAAGAAGCAGAAACGTGAGGCTTAAAGAGTTGCTCAGTGTTCCAAGGGTTTAGTTAGAAGGGTTAGGAGTTAGATTTAGGGGCTAGTTGGGAAATTCTCCCAGTAGACAAAGGGGAACAAAATGCCACCTTTTTTAGACATAAGTTTTATGTCAACTCTTTGTACCAAGCTTGGAAAATGGAATTGTGCAGCATACTTTAATTTATTGAGAATACAGTGCTCATTATAAAACTGGAAATAAGCCAGGTGTGGTGGCATACACCTTTAATCCCAGCACTTTGGAGGCAGAGATAGGAGAATCACTGTGAGAGGCTACAGAGTGAGTTTCAGGTCAGTCTGGGCTAGAATGAGACCCTACCTCAAAAAAAAAAGATGAAAATGGAAACAGATTTTCACTTTCTTTTTCAAAAAATATTTTTATTTATTTTCAAGGAGATAGAGAGGAGAGAGAGAGAGAGAGAGAGAGAGAGAGAGAGAGAGAGAGAGAGAGAGAGAGAAAGGGGCGTCTCAGGGCGCCCTGCTAGTGTAAATGAACTCCAGACGCATGTGCCACTCTGTGCATCTGGCTTTATGTGAGTACTGGGGAATCTAACTTGGGCCTTTAGGTTTTGCAAATGTGCTTTAACCACTGAGCAATCTCTCCAGACCACAGATTTTAACTTTTCTATACTTCTCTGTCACCCACCCTCTCAACAGACTCTTGCTCTGGTCATCTCTGTTAGGAATTTGTTCTGCTTGCTTTTAGATCTTTTTCTGTGCAAATATAACCATACCTACATGTATTTTGTGGTTAGGTTTTCAAACATGAAATGAATGTATATATACAGTTATAAAATTAAGATTTTAAAGCCTTGGCTCAGAATATGGAGTATTCATATACCTAGGAGATCTGCCTCATGTTTACAGCAGTGCAGCATTTCTTTGTGTCACTCCACTATAATTAGCTATTTGTTGGTGTTTGTGTGTATGCATGTTCACATGTGTGAGTGCAGGTGCACACTTGTCACAGTGCACATGTGGAGCTCAGAGAACTTTGAATGTGCAGGTCCTCACCTTCTACTGTGCTTGCAGCAGGATCTCTCTTATTCACCACTGCAAGTTCCAGGCTAGCTGGCTGCAGACTTCTATAGATTCTCCTGTCTGCATTTCCCTGCTTGGCCTGGGTGCATTGGGATTACACTACAGGGTCAGGCTTTATGTGGGTTCTGGTCATCTGAGCTCAGGTGCTCAGGCTTGCATGGCAAGCGCTTTATCCACTGAGCCGTCTCCCCTACCCCATAATTAGCTGTGGATGAAGCCTTAGAAAGTGCTCAGTATTGCCCATACTGATTATATCCATCATGAACATGGTTGACTGTTTGATGAGGGAAAATAGCTTGTGAGACTGAGCATTTTATTAGCCATTCATACTTTCTTTGAGACAGGGAATCATGGAGCCCATGCTGGCCTTAAACTTGCTACATAGCTAAGGATGACCTTGACTTCTTAATCCTCCTGCCTCAATCTTCTAAGTACTGAGAGCATGCTCAGCTTAGCCATTTTACTATTGTGAGTTTTCTGTTGCTTTGTGTGGGGCAGGGGATGTTTTTGTTTTCTGATTAATTGGTGGGAGGCCTTTATATATTAACAATAGATATTAATGTTTAGTCTGCAAGTATTTTCTCATGATTTATATAATTTTTTTTCTATTTATGATCGGATTTTTTTTCTTATAGATGTTTTATATTTTTATGTTGTCAAATCTAACATTTCTAGGTCTTGGTTTTGGAGTTGTTTAGAAAGGGTTCCATGCCTTAATAATTCAAGTGGAGTTTCTTCTAATTCAGTGACCCCCTACCTAATCATAGGGTTGCAAAACAACTTAGAGGTTTTTTAAAAAAAAATTTATTTATTCATTTTCAAGCAGAGAGAGAGAGAGAGAGAGAGAGAGAGAGAGAGAGAGAGAGAGAGAGAATGAGAATGCACCAGGGCCACTACCTTATGTGGGTCCTGGGGAATTGAACCAGGGGCCTTAGGCACTGGAGGCAAGTGCCTTAACCGCTCCAGCCCACCTTAGAGGTTTTTTATTGTTGTTGTTGTTGTTGCTGCTGTTTGTTTGATAGAGGGTCTCACTAGTCCATGCTGGCCTTGAACTCTCCATCATTGTGCCTCAGCCTCCTGAGTGCTGGGATTATAAATACTCAGCTAAAGGAGTTTTTTCAGTACAGATATTTGCATTTCTGGCAAAGGCATCCTCACTTGATAGATCAATGTGGTTTCTCAATCTCTCTGGGATTTGTTTTGTTTTGAATGGAGAGGCAATGACTTCTTATTGGTTCTCATTAAAACTCTGGTTCAAAACTACAGTGTGTAAACTAGATTCCATTGCTTGTTTCCAGTTTAAACTATGTTCCGTTGTTTTTTAAAAATATTTTTATTTGGGGCAGGGTTAAAAAATATTTTTATTTATTTATAATCAGAGAGGAAGAGAGAGAGAGAGAGAGAGAGAGAGAGAGAGAGAGAGAGGAGAATGGGCATGTCTGAGCCTCTAACCCCACTGCAAATGAACTCAAGATACATAGTAACTTTGTGCATCTGGCTTTACGTGGGTACTGGGGATTCAAACCTGGGTCTTAGGTGTTGCAGGCAAGCGCCTTAACCACTTAGCCATACCTCTAGCCCTGAGCAATGTTTTTTTTTGTTTTCCTTTGAGAAAATGAAGGATGGTTACTGGTTGGTTACTTTCATGTGTGCTTACTGATTTTGTATGGAAGGTCTGGAGAATTGGAGAGAAGTCATGCAATTGGTAAGGAAGCTTCTGAGTACTGTGTCCTGAAAGCAACCAAGTTTCTTAATACTGAATCATTGTGAAGAAACTAAAGGCTATTGGAATTTACATAGTCCTTATTTCATTATTAGATTGTAAGATGCACATTTTTCACATTTTAGCATCCAGCATGCCATAGTTTATTTGCTAGCATTTTAAGTTTCTCAGAAGTATGTAAACTTGTGATTTTTCGTGGTTACTCTGGAGTCAGCGAAATATAGATAATTTTATTTTCATTTTTGTGTCTAGAGTACCACACAAATAAAAAATATTGGTCTTTATGTTCCTGAGTTTTCTGTTTGTTTTTTCCCTCTAACTAGTGTTTTAACATTGCTGCCAGATTAATCTTCCAAATTATAATTTTGATTAAATCTTTAAAACATTTTTTTTCATTTATTTGGGAGGAGAGAGAGAGAGATAAAGAGAAAGACTGTGGGTTGTCAGGGTCTCATGCTTTTGCAAACAAACTCCAGATGCATGCACCACCTTGTGCATCTGGCTTTACATGGGTATTAGGGAATCAAACTCAGGCCCACAGTCTTTTCAAGAAGGCACCTGTAACTGCTGAGCCATCCCCCAACTCACTTTTAATTAAATCTTTTATGTGATAACTTCTAATATCAAACAACTATAATAGTCCAAACTTTTTAATATTTCATTTTCTAACCTTTGAGTCAAATATTAGCTTTCACTCAAACCTTTTATTCTCCTTTACATATTTCAACTTTTATTAATAATAAGCTAAAGACATCTTTCTTTCATAAATATAATTTTTCCCATTCTGCGTATTTGCTTCTTTGAGTCCTTACCTAGAATTTTTTTCCACTCTCTCTGCAAACAGCTTAAAACCTTCCTCTCATGTCCTTTGTACAAGTGCTACTGATATTACTGGGGCTGAAAGATAATTATTGGGTGTGGAGAAAGCTCAGTCATGAAAGTGCTTGATGCATAAGCCTGAGGACCCGAGTTCAGAAACCCAGCCCCCACATAAAAGCCATGTGCAGCTGCTGCACCTGTAGCCCCAGCACTGGGGAACAGAGATGGAACATCTCTAGGGCTTGCTTGCTAGCCAGTTTAGCTGAACCAGTGAACTCCAGGTGAGAGGCCCTATCTCATAAAATAAGGTAGAATACCCTTGAGGAAGACACTTGATATTGATTTCTTGCTTCCATATGCACACACACACAAAAAAAAAACAACCCAAGAAAGACAAAAAAAAAAGGGTAATTATTGAAAACAAACAGGGATACTATTAGGAACTGTGGGGTTTTAAGAAACATCTGGAAGACCTTGAAGAACCAGGTAATAGTTTCCTCACCTTGTCCTCTTACTGATTGTAGCTTTGGAGAAGAGCTGACTTCAAGTGTGTCTGAAATAATTCTCTGTGAAGTAAAATAGAGGAGATGTGTGGGCAGTGTGTGGGAACCTACATGGGAGATAGCTTGATCAAGCTTTTACCCTGAATGCAGAGAGAAAAATACAAACAAATGGATCTAAGTAAGACTGAGAGGGCACATTCATAACCACACTGGAACTCAGCAGTATTTTGGTAATACCGAGATCCTGGATGGTTCTAATAAAACAAATTTTAACTGGATAAATGTAAGTTCCTATTTTGGCCATAAAACCTATTGCATAAGTAAGCCCTGGATGATGTCTATGGGTGTGCGGCTTAGAAGTAGCACTTGGGGGTGTTGGTCCACTGCCAAATATGAGTCAATAGTTCTGTGGAAACAAAAATAGCCAAGCCTCAGCTGCATTATTCAAGGCTGCATCTAGAATTGGAGGAGCTGGTAGTCCTATTTTATTCTACTCTGGGGTGGATACAACTATAGAATCCAGGGCAGTTCTAGGATAGGGATTTGGAATTATGTTCAGAGGTAGTGAAGGGACAAGAAGCTCTATATAGAAGAACAAATGACAGAAGATTTGCTTGAGTGAGGACATGATTAGCCACCAGATATTTGTAAAGTGAGATTTGTATCCTTGATTTCATTTATATATTTATTTGAGAGAGAGAGAGAGAGCATGAAAGAAGAAGATAGAGAATGGGTGCACCAGGGCCTCCAGCCACTGCAAATGAACTCCAGGTGCATGGCCGCCTTGTGCAGCTGGCTTCACATGGGTACTGGGGAATTGAACCTGGGTCCTTAGGCTTTGCCAGTAAGCACCTAATGCTAAGCAGTCTCTGTAGCCCTGTACCTTAGATTTCTAAGGAATGGAACTAAGGCCAATGTATGGAAACCACAGGAAGAAAGACCAAGTTCAGTTAAGGCACAGTGTCCCATAAAAGCCATCAAATTATAGCATGAGGGATGCTAAACTTGCTGTCATTGGAAGTGTGTTGCAGGTCTTGGTTAAACCCACAGTTGGTGGCCATGTTTTAGGGGATTTAAGTTGAACCACTACTAAGTGCTCATTTTCCTCATAAATGGAAAAGGCAAACTCTATCATATGTGAAAGTGCTATCGTGACAGGATGTGGATCAAGTTGATTATCTTGGAGCTGAGTAGAGAGCTTGAGCAGCAGTTACACTCTGCCACTGGTTGGTGTTGAACTGGGCAGAGTAGTGACAGTGAATCTCAAGTTTGCCCAAGTGAATGGTGTCAGCTGGAATCAAAAGACACTATGAGAAAGTGATAAAAGCCTGTAAAGAGGGCTGGTGAAATGGCTTAGCAGTTAAAGATGCTTGCCTGCAAAGCCAAATGACATGAGTTCAGTTTCCCGGTACCCACATAAAGCCAGATGCACAAAGTGGCACATGCATCTGGAGTTCATTTGCAGTGTCTGGAGGCCCTGGTGTGTCCAATCTCTCTCTCTCTCTTTCTCTCCTTGCAAATAAATATTTAAATTGTTTCTTTCTTTGGTTTTTCGAGGTAGGGTCTCTCTAGCCCAGGCTGACCTGGAATTCACTTTGTAATCTCAGGCTGTCCTCAAATTCACGGCCATCCTCCTACCTCTGCCTTCCCAGTGCTAGGATTAAACGCGTGTGCCACCACGTTTAAAATCTTTTTTAAAAACCTGTAAATATACATGTACTGAGAAAGCCAAGACCTTCATAACAGTTTTCATTTGTGTGTGTGTGTGTGTGTGTGTGTGTTTGTGTGTGTGCACAGATGTTGGAGCCCCATACTCATATGTGGAGGCCAGAGGAGAATATCAGGGGTCCTCTATTGTTTATCTGCTTGAGACAGAGTCTCTCTCTCTCTGGATTCAGGGTTACTATTTTTCTATCAGCAAGCCCTAAGAGTTCTCCCATCTCCATCCCTGATAGGACTGGAGTTACAGGCATGTGTGGTCATGCACAGCTTTTTATGTGGGTGCTGAATTCAACTTGGGCCCTTATGCTTGCAGAGCAGGTGCTGAGCCATTTCCCCAGCCCTTCTTTTTCTTCTTCCGCCCTTCCTCCCCCTTCTTTTCCCTTCATCTGCCCTCCCGCCCTCTTCCCTCTCCTCCCTCCCTCCCTCCCTCTCTCCCTTCCTTCCTTCTTTCCTAGTGTCTCTTGTATTTTAGGCTGGCCTCAAACTCACAGTGTAAATGAGGATGACCTTGACATGATCATCCTTCCTTCACCTCCCTGACAGCTGGATTGTAGGCATGAGTCATCATTCCTGGTGTTATGCAGTGCTGAGGATCAGTGTGCTAGGCAAGCACTCTGACAACTGAGCCACACCCGCAGCCCCTGTGTGAGTTCTTTATGTGCTAAAATCAATGTGTTGGCAGGACCTATGCACCACTTCCTCTGGATCAGTTTGCAAACAGCTGCACCGAATGATTGATCTGTAAGGATTTTTTCCAACTGTAAAAGTCTTTGGTAGGTCATCTCTTAATAAATGGTAGGCAGTAGTTTCTGGTTGTGGAGTTATGGAAGCATGGCCAGTTCAAATGATGAGAGCATTTAGGAGGATTGTAATTGGTCCCTCTGGAATTTAGCCGCTGCCTTAAGGATCATAATTATGACTGAGTCAGTTTGCAGTATGCTTTTACCACAGGGGAGAAGAGAACACTCCATGGGCCATTTTCAGTCTGAAGTTGCACTTCTCTTGAAAGACGTACTCTAGGTCCCTGATATTCCTGAGAGGAGAGACATTTGGAAGAGAGAGATTAATAAAAATCGTATTGGCATATATAAGGTCATTATCACACTGAAGGGTTTAGAAGCTGAGAAGGATCTTGAAGCAATCTGATCCCCAAATGGACTGAAACATGCCTGCTTGTGCTAATTTTCCATGTGAAATCTTTGGAGAAATAGTAGATTTAAAGAAAAGACAAAATGAAGGGCATGTTAAGTGAAAGAAAAATTTAGTAGATTCATGTAAAATTGAAGCCATAGGCAGATTCCTGTAGCCCTTCAAGGCTGTGTTAGGTTGTTGCCCTATGCCTTGTTACAACAGGTACTCCACTACTTTGCAGTGGTAGTTTTCAAAGCTCCTACTGTAAGCATCAAGAAGGGCCATGCTCATCTCTTTTGATTCTGGGGTTGGGAGTATACTAAGGGTTTACTGTTTGTTGAGGCTGGGGAGATGGCTCAGTCAATCAGGAGGACCTGATTTGATCCTCAGAATGCACCCCTGTAGCCTCTTCATTGAGGAGACAAGAGGGTGGCTCCCTGGGCTTGCTGGCAAGCCAGTCTTGCATAATTGATAAGCTGCAGGCCAGGGAGAGATTCTGTCTGTTCCTGAGGAACCACACTTGACATGGTCCTCCGGCCTCCACACACAGGTGCACACACATGCATATGAGCATGCACACGCATGAACACACACATGCATAAACGACGTTTGTTGAATGGCTAAACAGGAACTCCTTACCTCTTTTATTGTGGGACTTCGATGTTTTGGCACTGCTCTGAGATACTGCTGGTTACCTCATCATGCAATTTGTTTCGACTCTTAAAATTTTACCTCCGCTTGCTGACAAGATTTAAAAGGAAAGGATACTAACCTCCAACAGCAATTCCCTGAAGAGCTGTTCCCACCTGACTGCAGAGTGGAAAGCATCTGCTGGCAGAGTTCTGCCAAACTCTTATTAGTTGCTCTCTTGTGGATGTTAGTATCTCAACTGGGGATTGTTTATTTCTCAAACTACAGTTTCTTAATGATTTGGAAGCATTAAGAAAAAATTTTGTAGGGCTGGAGAAATGGCTCAGTGGTTAAGGCACTTTCCTGCAAAGCCTAAGGACCAGGGTTTGATTCCCCAGTGCCCACTTAAAGCCAGATGCACAAAGTGGAGCATGCATTTGGAGTTTATTTACAGTGGCTGGTGGCCCATTCTCTCTCTCTCTCAAATAAAAATATTAAAAAAAATTTGTGTCCCTCCCTTTAAAAAAATCAACCTTGTTGACATAGTGGCACATATCTTTAATCCTAGCACTTGGGAGATGGAGACAGGAGGATCAGGAGTCATCCTTGACTACTTAGAGACTTTGAGACTAGCCTGGGTTACATGAGACCCTGTCTCAGAAAACAAAACCAAAAATAAAAGCAAGAGAGGAAGAGAGAAAAAGAGGAAAATAATGATAAATCCTCTTAGATGCAAAGGAATATATCACTGTTGGTGAGTGGAGGGGGTCATTTGGCCTGGGGGGGTTCCCCTCCTTTTCTAGTCTTAATGTGTAGATGTAGAAAGATGGGAACCAAGACTGAGTGTAGTCTGTCTTCAGGCATTGTTGAAAGAGGGGACAGAAAGATGGCTCAGCAGTTAAGAGCACTTCCTGTTCAAGCATGAGAGCCTGAGGACACCTGAGAAACTGCTGAGAGTTCAAATCTCCAGGACCCATAAAAGCAGCTGGGCAGGGTCATGTGCCACAGTAACCCCAGTGACCAGAGACTCTCTGTCAGTAGAAGAAAAAAAAAAAACCCAAAAAACACCAACAAGCTCCAGATCAGTAAGAGACTCTGGCTCAAGAACTGAACACCTGATGTCCCGCTCAAGGCCACCACGGGCACTCAGTGAAGATCAGGTGAAGGCAAAGAGTAGCAAGAAGTGAGAGGAATAGGGGACAGGATGGGCCAAGCTCAGGGATGGGATCTTCAGACCACTTTTTAGTTATCTGTGTTCTTCCTCAGGCCTCTCATTCCCCATTTATTAACTCATCCAAGGCCTTTGTTTTTTGCTTTTAGTAAACTTTTACTTTTTAGATGAGTTTTACATTTATAAAAACATTGCAAAGACAATAACCTTCCCCCATGTAGTTTCCCTTGTTAGTAACCTTAGACATTAGTGTGGTCCACTTTTCAACAACTGGTTACCCAGTACTTGGTACATCATTACTAAAGATTATTTTTCTATTTCTTTTTTTAAACTTTATATATATTTATGTGAATGAGAGAGAGAATGAGTATGGGCACTCCAGGGCCTGCTGCTGTTGCAGCAAATGATGAATACTGAGAAATCAAACCTGGGCCATTAGGCTTGCAAGCAAGTGCCTTTAACCACTGAGCCATCTCTCCAGCACTTTTAAACTTTTTATTGACAACTTTCATACATGTACACAATGTATTTTGAGTATATGAAATTAATATTTTATTCACATCACTGCATTAGCCCCAGACACTTTGCCAAGATTCTCAGATAACAATCAGGTTATGTGTCTTTCAGAGGCTGTTTGGAAGACATTTCTCCTAGAACTGCCAGCCTGTTCTGGCCTTTGCACTGCTGTTCTCCCAGTTCTTGCCTGTACAAAGAAACTGAAGGTTTCCGGTGATGAATCCTTTACTTCCAGAATCCCCTGTCATCATTTCTTGGTTTCCTCAGTTATCTTTGCAGAACATGTTCTCCTTTAGTTTCCAGAGAAAAGAAGTAGGAATGGTACTTGAAATTTTTATATAGTTTTCTTTTGTGTGTGGGTGTGTGTAGTATGTGTGGTGTGTATGTGTGAGTGTGTGTGCAAAGCATGCAGAGGTGTGTGGAATCTAGAGGAAGACATGGATGGCCTCTTCTATTGCTATTCTGCCTTATTTCCCCTTCATTGTCTCTCACTGACCCTGGAACTGCTGTTTTTCTGTTAGACTGGCTGACCAGGGAGCCCGAGTGATCTTCCTCTTTTGCCCCTGCTCAGTGCTCAGAATTACAGGCGTGCCTGGCCATGCCCAGCATCTGTGTGGGCGCTGGGGATCAAGTGCAGGTGCTCATGCTTATGCAGCAGTGCTCTTACCCGCTGTGCCATCTCCCAGCCTCAGAAATGGTACTTTGTAAAGCTCTTGTATACCAGTTATCTGTTGCCATAGTAACGTTGCACTTGAGATTCTGAGAACCTCAGTTGCACATTTCAGATACTTGTTGGTCACATGTCGGGGGTGGTTATCTGGGGCCTCTGCTGATCGTGTTTGGAGAGTGACTATTGGTTGATCTAGGAGTGGGTGACTGGAGTGACCAAGCTTTACTTTGTGGCATTTCTTGGTGGGGGAAGTCAGGGTTCCAGCCAAGGTGTGCAAGGGTGGAAAGCAGATAGAAATGTGTATAATTATCTGTGCAAATATCCAGAACAAACACATGTTAAGAGCTGTAACGTCATCCAGATACCTATTTAGATGTCACTGTCCCAGGCAGATGTCTCTGCCTTTTTAGGTTAGGTTTTCCTCTATGTTTTTGTTTGTTTTGTTCTTTCGAGGCAGGGTCTCACTCTAGCCCAGAATGACCTGGAACTCACTCTGTAGTCTCAGGCTGGCCTTAAATTTACAGCAATCCTCCTATCTGACTCCTCAAGTGCTGCGTTTAGAGACGTGTACCACTACGCCCAGCCTCCATGTCTTTTAATAACACCCTATGATGGTTCTTTCCTAACATTTATCAACTGGTTATTGTTTGTTTCCTATCAGCCCATCCCATGAGGTGTGTTCAACTGTTGACATGTGGACACAGTGTTGTCATCTACAAAACTCATGCTTGAAAATCATACAATTGAGTTAAAAACATTGCGAATGTTTTAAGCAAGTTTATGATTTAGTGTTGGGCAATAGTCATAGCTGTCTTTTTGCCTTATGGGGCTGGTGGGCTGCAGGTTGGACATACCTGTTTAGACCTTGAGGGCCTTAAGACAATGACCATGTCTATCCAAGGGGCTAGCCTAAGGCATATAATAGTTACTATGCAAAAAATGTTTGTCATATAAATGACTGGAATGACCAGCTCTCAGGGATATGAGGTAATTTTAGGGTTCTTTTTATTGAGTCTTTGTATGGAAGCATATTCCTTCAAGGATTTGGTAGAGAAGAAAGGAAAAAAACACACCATTGCCAAGTTGCAGGAGGGAGAAGCTGATTCCCCTGGGTTTGGGGCTGCTGGCAGGGCCTATCGACATTCTGTGGCACCATCAAGACTGAACTTTTTTTGTTTGTTTTGAGGTAGGGTCTCACTCTAGCCCAGGCTGACCTTGAATTTACTCTGTAGTCTCAGGGTAGCATTGAATTTACTCTGTAGTCTCAGGGTAGCCTTGAATTTACGGTGATCCTACGACCTCAGCCTCCCAAGTGCTTGGATGCGCTAACATGCCAGGCCAGACTGAACTTTTGATTAGTAGCTAGTTCTTGTGGCTATAGGGCTTTTAGATCCACCAGTTGTCTGCATCAGTTGTGTAAAGAGCTGGCTTGGAGAGATCTTCGTGTGGGACAGAATGTGTGAATTCTGAATTAGCAGATGGTATTTTTTTCTTTTGTCTTTTCTTCTTCCTTCCTTCCCTCCTTTCTTTCTTTTTTTGTTTAAATTATTTATTTGCAAGCAGAAAGAGACAAGGGGACAGAGAGAGAGAGAAAGAGAGAGAGAGAGAGAATGAATGAGAATGAGAATGAGCATACCAGGGCCAGCTACTACAAACCAACTGCAGATGCATGTGCCACTTTGTGCATTTGGTTTTATGTGGGTACTGGGGAATTGAATGTGGGTTGTTAGGCTTTGCAGGCAAGTGTATTAACCACTGTCACATCTCTCTAGCCCTCTTTTTTTTTTGGGGGGGGGAGCAGGTTCTCAGTCTAGCCCAGGCTGACCTTGATCTTACTCTGTAGCCTAGGTTGGCCTTGAACTCAACTGCAATCCTCCTACCTCTGCTTTGGTGTTGGGACTAAAAGTGTGTGCCACCACAGCCAGCTCTAAAGATAGTACTTCCATTAGTAGGGAAGTATTTGGAGAGCAAGTGTTTTTTTGTTTGTTTTTGTTTTTTACAATTATGTGTTTATCTCTGTATGTGTGTGGACGTGTGTGTATAGATGTATGTGTCATGGCACACATATGGCTTGTGTGCATCAGTCTTGTTGGCCCTGGAGCTTCTGGATTCTCCTGGTTCAGCTTCCATTGCCATTGCCATAGGTATGTGTGGATTACAGACTCAGGTGCCATTCTGTGTCTGGCTTTACATGGGTACTGGGAAATTGAACTCAGGCCACCAGGCTTACAAGCAAGTGCCTTTGACTGCTGAGCCATCAGTGACTGAGCTACAGCATAATTTTGTGATTCATATTGCATTGAGTAAATTTACACTATAGACCTCGGAAAATTAACATTAATAAAGATAACCTAAGTTACAAAGCCTGACAGTGAACTGAGGAGTTAAATCCCTGCTCCCATGCTGGGATTGAACCCAGGGCATCAAGCATGCTCTGCCCGTGCTCTACCATGGAGCTATACACTCAGCTCTGCTTAAGTGTGTTTGCTTGTTTATTCATTTTTAGGCAGTGTCTTATGTAGCCCAGGGGATGACCTTGAACTCCTTATCCTCCTGCCTCCTCCTGGGAAATGGGGGTGTGCTACTATGTCCTACTTAGTTTGAATGGCTTCCTATAATGTATGGTATTTAGTTTTGTTTTCCAACTTTTATCATACTTTGAAAGGAGGTCCATATTGTTGTGGCCCTTTGTATGCTAAGCTAATATGCATATATAAATTATTGAGAACTTGTGGTGGAACTAGAAACTTGCTTCTGGGATTGGAACAGACCTTGCTTAGATGTAGCACAAGTGTGTGTGTGTGTGTGTGTGTGTGTGTGTTTGTGTGTGTGTGTGTGTGTGTGTTTGTCCGAGGTAGAGTCTCTCTAGCCCAAAGCTGACCTGGAACTTTGTAGCTCCAGGCTGGCCTCAAATTCACAATGATCTCCTACCTCAGCCTCCCAAATATTGGAATTAAAAGCATGTACTACCATGCCTGGCCTTATTTGCTTTTTTATTCTAGGCTCTGTTAATGGCAGAAAAACTGAATTTTGCTAATAATTCTTAACATGAAGCAGAAATAAGGAAGGGAAAATCTGTAGTAGTTGGACAAAATTTCTACTTTGTGTAGGAAGCTCTGGCAGGTCTTGAAAATTCTAAATGGATCATATTGTTTTGTCTGTTTATTTCAAAGCAATTTGAATTGTTGATTTTTTTTCTTTCTACTTGAAACATGTTTTCCACTTCTTATCCTCTATCTAACTTAATTAGGAACCCTCCTCTCTGTCTTCATTTTTGTTTGGTTACAGCCACAATTCCTTTTCAAACATCAGTGTAAACTCTGAATGATGCTTACCTCTAAGCTTGTCATCCTCAGAGCTGGGTATAGGAAGTCTGAGTACCCTGGCTTTTGGCTAGAAGACCTTAACTGGCCAGATTGACCTCCGTCTCATTTGTATTCTCTCTGGTCTCCTCTGAGGGTGTTCTCAGCTGTCTTGTCACCAGATTATGAAGATAGTGCATTGATTTAGACTTCATTGTGGGTGGTGATGGGGCATCTCGTGAACCCTCCCTCAGCAGCCCAAAGGAGAACTGATGTAAAGTTAGAATTCATTTTAAGTTTAAGTGGGAATGCTCTCTGTTGCTCCCAGGTGTTTAGGTGATTCAGCAGAAACTGGATGAGCAATTGTAGTAGTTTTGTGTAGGCATTAATGTAGGTAGGACAGGTTGAGAGTTATGTGGTAGTGAGTTTTTTGGAGCACAAACGTATTGGGTTTTTTTTATCCATAATGAGATACATTTAACGAACAAATAATTAGTTGTTATTCCCAATGCCCCTCTTCCCTATCCCCAATCAGTTGGATATCCTCCTCTGTGGGAAGTCTGGATCAGTCCATGGGGTAGGGGATTATGGGTAGCCTCATGTGTTACCTTTTTATTTCAAATGTTATTGCAAGCAGAGAGAGCGAGAAAGAGAAAGAGAGAAAGAGAATGAATATAAATGGGTGCATCAGGGCCTCCAGCCACTGCAAATGAACTCCAGATGCATGCACCACTTTGTGCATCTGGCTTTACGTGGGTAATGGGAAATTGACCCTAGGTCATTAGACTTTACAGGCAAGTGCCTTAACCTCTGAGCCATCTCTCTAGCCCATGTGTTACTTTTATATTGCTGTGACCAAAATACTGAACTGAAACAACTTATGGGAGGAAAGATTTATTTAGGTTCATGGTTTCAGGGTTTTGAGAAGCCCACCTGGGACTGGGGAAATAGCTCAGGGGGTAAAGGGCTTACCTTGTAAGCATGAGGTCCTGAGTTTGGTCACCAGAACCCAGGACCGTGGTGGCCTCACATGGTTGAGTCACTCATGCTGGCTGTCATAGTTCTCTTTTTTTTTTTTTTGTCACATGATCCTCATTTTTTGGGTCTTTCTCTCCAGCAGGGTGGCTAGAGTCCACTTTCCAAAAGAGGGGAAGCACTGAGGCCTCTGAAGGTTAAACCTGGAGCTGGCACAGTGGTTACCTGATTGTTCTCTCTCTCTCTTTCAATCATGTGTGGTGTGTGCATGTGTGCCTACATGCATATATGTACATGCGGAGGCCAGTGGTTGCCATTGGGTTATCTTTCCCTATCACTGTCCATCTTGCTTTGAGACAAGGTCTCTCACAGAGCATACTACTTTGGCTAGACAAGCCAGTCAGCAAGACTCAACACTAAAATCACCATGCTATTTCCCCATCCCAATTCTCTTGACAGAAGCAAGCCACAGGGTCAGCTCAGGGTCGAAGGGGAAGACAGACTGTTTCTTCATGAGTCACTATATACCTGCACGGAGAAGAGGAATGGTTGGCAGTTATCTTCTCAGATAATCTGCTACAGGCTTCCAGACACAGTCACCTGAGTCAATACGGAATGAAAACAAGGAAACTAGAATGAGATTTAATGGAACACAAGCACATTCCCTATGAGAATTCAAGTTCCATGAAGGCAGGGATTTTTACCTGTGCAGCTTGTTGCTTTCTTTCAGAGCCAGGCTAGAAGTTCAGTAGATATATATGGAAGGAAGGCTGAGGAGCCATAGTAGCAGCAGAGGGATTGGCACAGAATAGGTCAACCAGAGACAGTTTAGCGACAGTGTGAATCTGGTGCCAACGCTTGAAAAGGAGTGAGGAATTTGAATCAGTGTCTCAGAGTTGAGTAGATGGCATGTGTTCTTGAGTGCCCACCTGTGCCAGATGCCAGATGCCAGGAGACCTGTGCTTTAGAAAGATCCAGGAGAAATGGCTCAGTGGTTAAGGCACTTGCCTCCAGTGCCTAAGGCCCCAGGTTCAATTTCCCAGGACCCACATAAGCCAGACCCACAAGGTGGTGGCCCTGGTGCTCTCTCTCTCTTTCTCTCTCTGCTCGAAAATGAATAAATAAATTAAAAAAAGAAAAAAATAGAAAGAAGATCCAGACATGTCAGGATGTAACAAGTGCCAGAAGATAGAAAAGGGAAGGCCTTTACGTTGGTGTCTACAGATGGGGCTGGGAAAGAGGGATGTGACCGAAGGGAAAGCTGCATTGAAGAAGCCACTAGCACAAGATGAACATAGAGCTGTCTGTCTGTCTGTCTGTCTGTCTGTCTGTCTGTCTGTCTGTCTGTCTGTGTCAGTGGGAAAGTCAGAGAGACTTGAAAATAGTAAGCTGTAGGATCCAGTCCTTTGGGACCTAAGGAACTTCTGTAAGTGCTCAGATGGTAATGTGATGAAACTTCATGTAAAATAATATATCTGTGATGAAAGTCTCAATAGAAGGCTGGCCATTCGTTAGGGTTCATGAGTTAATTGATGGTTTTTTCTTAATGAAGTTATTTGGTGATTTGTGAGTTTACAAAGATAACTGCTATATATATGTGACAAAGTGAAAAACAGACATAAAATTATTGGAAGTAGTATCTTTATATCTTTGTGTGTGTGTTTTGTGTATGTGTATGTGTGGATGTGTCTGGTTTGTATGTGTGGAGGTCTGAGGACAACCTCGAAGTGTTTGTCCTCTTCTCCCACCCTGCTTGAGACATGGTCTCATCTGTGTACCAGTCAGGCTTCTGGATTCTCCTGGCTCTGTCCCCCAGTGTTGTTGGTGTGTTGGGATCACTGATGCATGTCCCACTTTGTGTCTGGCTTTACATGGGTGCCTGGGAGTTAAACTTGGGCCAGTAAGCTTGCCAGTAAGCACCTTTAACCTGGGAGCCATCTTGGAGCCAGAGAATGGGTATCAGCCCTAGTTCATGGTGAAGGAGCTGGAAGAGGAGAGTGGATGCAATAGTGAGGTGAGCATTTAGGTGGAAAAGGGCCAAGAAAGGGAGGGAGATGCGATGAATTAGCTGGAGTCAAATGGGGATGAAATATGACTATGTCCTTGAGCAGTGGGTGTTCATGGGCTGGGAACGCAGAAGCAGGATTTTGAGATACTAGTGCCCTGAGTTGTGGAATTTCTCTACTGCTTTTTCCATAAGAGGCTTCCTATAAGGTGACTTTTTAAGTTGCTTTGTGGGAACAGGATGCTGATAGCATTATACCACTGTGCTGAACATAGCAATAAGATGGTCCAGCATCTTGTGAACATGAGCCTTTTTGGTTCATCATTGCCACTACCAACAATTACATGAAATGTGGCATAGGTAGTGTTTTCCTTTAAGCTCCAAATATGGCAAGGGAGGAGTCAAGGTTGGCGTCTTCTGTCTACTTGGAGGCCTCAGTGCCGTGACCAGTCATGGCCACAGGTTGTTGTGGACCACTGTACTTGATGTGGAAAATTAATTAAAATGTGCTAGGCAAAAAAAAATAATAATAATAAATAAAGGAAAAAAGGACATTGGACAAAGATAAGTGTCTGACCCGCCCCCAAGTCCTTGCTATGTTCATTTGTCAACACTTTTGGAAAGAAACCGGTGAGTGCTCACAGATGCAACTGGAAGTTAATAACACACATGTTGTAAAAATGCTTTTATTTGACCATAAGAGTCCTCATAGAGAAGTTTGGTTTATATATCATTCTGAGGAACTTATGCAAAGCACGTATCTTTCCCCAAGAATAAATGCACTTTTGTGCGTGCATGAGCACACACTCATATTTTGATGTACAATTTTAGGGAGTGTCTAGTTTCTGCATTAAGTTTATGATCTAACTTTACAAAGATCAACTGAGTTGAAATTTTCTTCTTTCATAAAGCAAGCTCTCTCTCTCTCTCTCTCTCTCTCTCTCTGTGTGTGTGTGTGTGTGTGTGTGTGTGTGCACATGATTGATTATACCTGTAATTAGCATTAAGTAGTTGTTCTATCCATAATTCAAGGTGAGATTTTTTCATTCAGTGTGGAAGGCATCGTGGTGCTCTAGTCAATGAGCTTCTTCTCCAGGAAGTGAAGCTTCATGACTTTCAAGACCAGCATACTCTTTCCCTTCAATTGTTCCTGAAGTCACCTGTGAATGCTTTCAAAGGGGGTGGTTTTGGCTTCTAAGAAATCTAGCAGATCACAGCCCTGGGCATAGGACGGAGGAGGAGCAGCCAATAGCAACCCTGGTTGTGAAATTACCTTGTATTTGCAATGAGGGGCTTCTCATTTGGAATCATTCACCTTCTTATTCTCATGGCCTCTTACATATACTAGATGGGTCCAAACTTAATTCTTTTTTTTTTTTTCCGAGGTAGGGTCTCACTCTAGCCCAGGCTGACCTGGAATTCACTATGTAATCTCAGGGTGGCCTTGAACTCACGGCTATCCTCCTACCTCTGCCTCCCGAGTGCTGGGATTAAAGGCGTGTGCCACCACGCCCGGCTAAAACTTAATTCTTAATATTGAGAAAGGTAGGAGGAATATCTTCTGCCCACTCGGGTGAGCAAATTCTTCCTAAAAAATTCAGGTAATATTCTTTTCCACCCTTAATTAGTCAAGGTTAAATTACTTTTTAGAGAGTAACTTTGGTTTTTCTTTTCTAAATTAGCTGAGATGATCTTTCTCTTTTGGTATGTGGAGGTGGTGGGAGGGCTACTTAAGCAAATAAAGGTTTATTTGGTCTTGCTTGTTTTATGTAGGTTCCTACATTGAATCATGATTAATTGTACTTAAAGAATGGTCCACTTGTACGTGTATATGACCATGGAGTACTTGCAGGTATGTGGATGCATTTGTGTGTGCGTGGGTGTACATGTGCAATTCAGAGGCTGAGGACAGGTGCCTTCTTCAGTCACTCTCCATCATATTTACTGAGAAGGGTCTCTCACTTGAACCCAGAGCTCAATGATACAGCTAGTCTAGCTGGTCATCTTGCCCCAGGGATTTCCTGTCTGCCTCTGTGCTGAGTGCATGCCCACCTAGTATTTTCATGGGTGCTGGAGATCCCAACTCAGGTCCTTACCTTGGCATGGCAAGTACCTTATCCACTCTATCCCCAGCCCCAAGAAGTTTTTAATTAAAAAAATATTTTTATTTATTTGCAAGCAGGGGGGGGGAATGGGTGTGCGAGGGCCTTGGGCCACTGCAAAGGAACTCCAGATGCATGCACCACTTTGTGCATCTGGCTTTACGTGGGTATTTGAGGAATTGAACTCAGGTTGTTAGGTTTTATAGGCAAGCACCTTAACTGTTGAACCATCTCTTCAGCTCAAGTTTTTTTTTTTTTTTTTT
>PVHP010012689.1:0-19590 GCA_004024765.1 Zapus hudsonius
GCTGGTGGCCTCCAGTCCTACGGATCCTGTGCTCTGAGGTGCCTGGATTCAGCGGGCAATCGCAGCTTGTGTCCACGATCTGGATTCCTGCTGTATCCCCTGGCCCTTATTCCCCGAGAAGTGTGTGGCATGTTTACTAGTCAGCCATCTTTTCCTCTCCCCAAGTGATTACTTCTTGACTCACTGATTCTCCCATAGAGCAGTATATTTAGCATTTTTGTGACATCAGTCTTAATTTTGTATCAGTGGTCTCTGCTTTTTCTACATACCATTGACCACTTTCCAATGTCAGCTCTTGTAGCACCTACCAACACTACACATGCTACCACCTGGGAGCTGGTTACCATTCTGTATCCCATAGTGTCTCTCGGTGTTGTGCAATGATTTTTTCTGTATTTTCTTCAGCAATAGGATCATACCATTATCTTGGGGCAGGTATTCAAGAGCTTAGTCAGAAGCCTGTCTTTTTTGAGGACTTCATGGGTCTCTTTTATCAAAAGTTCAGTGTGGGAAGGAACCAATTACTGGGTTAGAGAGTTGCAGGTCTGCCCAATTTTTCATGGGGTTAGGCTTCCTCCTATTCTAATCATGGCCCCTCCTACCAGGTGATGCACACAGCTTCCTTGAGAATTTACTGTATGACAGTAAGGATTTTATGGTTTTGATTCATTATTGGTTTACCTTATTGTATGAGTTCCCCCCCTTACCCTCCCATTCCTTCCCCACATTCTTTCCATCTCCTTTTATATTGTCTCATTTCTACAATCACATTTGCTTAAAGATTAAGTTTAACCTGATTAGGATCCACATATGAGGGAAAATGTCATTTTTCTTTCAACTGAGTAGAATTCCATCATGTAAATATATCACAACTTTGATATCTATCTGTCCAGAGATGGGCATTTGGGTTGATTCCAATAATTATCAATTATGAATTGAGCTGCAATAAACATGGTTGAGCAAATGTCTATGTGCTGAGGTGTGAAATATCTAGGGTAGATACCTAGTAGTGGGATAGCTGGATATTTTGGTAGCTCTATATACATTCAATTCAGGAGAATCCACACTGCTTTCCTTAGTGATTGTACAAGTTTACAATCCCACCAGCAGTGAATGAAGGTTCCTTTTCCCCCATATCCTCACCAACATTTATTGTTAGATTTTTTTTAATGATTGCCATTCTGACTGGAGTAAGGTGGAATCTCAGTGTAGTTTTGATTTACATTTCCCTGATGATTAAGGATAATGAAGACTTTCTTAAATGAGAAGTGTCCATGTGTGCTTCCTCTGTGAATTCTCTCCAAGGCCCCATTTTGTGAGGGGGCTGTTTGATTTTCTTTTTTTTTTTCATTTTTTTGAATTCTTTGTAAGTTCTAGATATTAGACCTCTGAGTTATAACTGGCAAATTATTTATTTTGCTCTTGCTGCTTTTAGAACCCTCTCGTTGCTTTCAGTATTTAGGGTTTTTAATATGATGTGTCTTAAAAAGTTTCTTCTTTGGTTCTGCCATTTGGTGTTCAGTGCATTTCCTGGATCTGAATGTGACTTTGTTTTACAAGAATGGGAAAATTTTCTGCAGTAACTTTAATTACTTCCCCCTCTGGTATTTCCAGGATCTAGAAGTTTGAGTGCTTAACTGTGTCCCAAAGTTACCTTATATTTTGTGAACGTGTTTTTTTTTTTTTAACTTATCCACGTTTTTATTATCCCAATTTATTTCTTCTGGTTTTTCTTTCACATCTGAGTTTCTATCTGCCAGGTTATTAACTCTGTTAGTGAGGGATTCTAGAGATACTTTAAATATCTCCATTTGATCTGGGTTTTCCAATACTGCTTTTTGCATGGTCTCCATTTTTTTTTGTTAATCTGCAAAAATTGTTTTAATGCTTCCTGGTAAACATTCTTGTATTTGATTATGTCTTCAGTTAGTTTAGTCAACTGATTTTTTATCTCCTCTGATTGCTTGTTTTCCTTTAGCTCATGTACTGTTCTACTAATGTCCATCTGTTTTCTTCAATTGTGTTAAGCCTGGTTCTGAAACTTGTGAATATTCTGTACATTTCTACTGAAAGTCTCAATTATTGCTTCCATTCCTGTTAATATGGATATAGACTCCATGCAGAGATGTCTTTCACTTGTTATCTTCTCCTGAGCTCGACCTGTGCTCTTTCTTTGATATTTTCATTGGTGACATCCAATGTGGTGCTAGGCAAACTTGGTGGGGGGCACTCCACTTGTGTATTCTTTCTGCATTTTGACCTGCCCATTTGAAGATGAGAGATTGATTTTTCAGTCACTCAGCTGAGATGGGGACCATGCACATGTTTATGGCAAAGACTGGCTAAGTTGTAGCACGTTCTCAGTTCCTTTGTTGCTAGGCAGTGTGTATGGAGATACTCAAAACATCAGCAGAGAACAGCCTGGGGGCTGGGCCTGCCAGAAATTGGGATCAATGTGTGCTGTCCCAGAGTGGGCGGTGACCCAGCTTGCACTGACCAGTGGTAAGCCAAGGCACAGCTCCCTACAGTGGTGTCACCTGGGTTCAGAGGGTTAATGGTTGGAGTCTCAGGGTTGCAGCCTGGTCAGAAGCAAAGCAGGAGCTTGCCTACCTGGCCTGAGGCTGGAGGTCTGTTGGCAGGATTACAGAGTGCACAGACCAGTGTGTAGCCAAGGCATAGCTCCCTAACCTGCCCTTGCGTAGGTCAGGAGGTCAGTGGGTGGGCTGTCCTGGTGCACTGGCCAGTTGTAGGCCAAGGCAGTTGGGGTGAAGAGTCTCCTCAATTTATATTCTATATGAATAAAAAAATAACAATATATTTGGGAGAAATAATAGATATGAACTCTCCTCATGTCCCCATGGTATAGCTACTGCCAATTATTAATACTCCTTTATACAATTATCTATGCAAGCATTACTTTGTTTTTCATTTCCTTGATATCTTCTGCACATGAAAGAAGAAAATATTAGAATATAATTCAATGTAAATATAATTAGTTCATTAATATGATAAATTAAAATTTACACATTATTATATTTTATGATCGATTTTGAATAAATCATTATAATCATTTTAGCAATAATCTACAGTTTATAGATTTGAAATCTAATGCTCTACTTAAGTAAGTATGAATTTTAAGGCACATATTCAGGGTCTAATAGAAATATTTTAAATTAAAACATAAGTATTGCTAAAGTTATTTTTTATCATTTGAATACTATAGTATATCATTTGAATACTATAGTATTTTTATTATAAAAGAAGTGATTGATTGTAGCCATTTGATTTAATGATATAATAAAATAAGGTCCTGAACCAATTTTATACATCCTAATATAGTCTTTCACACTATATTGTATATCTTACAGATTGCCTTTTGGATATTATTATTACATATTGTTTAATGTTCATATTTAAATATAAGATACATATATAGATATGACAGAGATACATATGAAGATATTACATCAACATGTGTACATATCAAATATAATGACAATTATTAGTTACGTAAAGTGAGATTTTATTTTTCATAACAGTTCATTTTAAGAAAATGATACTAACTCATATTTAATTAACAACATTCTCTTCTACAGCTGTTGTAAGATGTCAGGCCAACAAGAGGGTAGAAGAAAAGGTAGAAGTAGAAATGTTTGGTCACTTTTTTGGTCCACACCCTTCACAAGATGCAACAGACTTTTTAGTATTTCCAAAAAGAACTTCATACTATGCTATTTATGAAGATACTGATGGTAAGATAATCTCAATAATGCATGTAAGAATTGGAATAATAACATTTAAGTTACCTAGAATTGTAGACTGCTGATTGTTCAATAATGAAGATTTATTTTTCATTTAGAATACAATATTCAAACTAGTACTTTTGTAAGGCTGTGTTATATTTGATTTTTTTCACATCATCACAAAAATTAGTTATGATTTTACTGGGCTTATGAGACATGGATTGTAATTATGCCTACAATAAGAAAAAGAAAAACTGTAATAGTGATAATTTTTACTTCCACTCAACTATGATTTATTTTTCAACTTTTTCTGATTTTTATGTGGTTCTGAACATTGGACCCAGGTCCTTTTTCATGCTAGGCTTGTTTTCTGCAATTGAGCTACCCCAATTGTCTTTCAAGTTCAATTAATGTATTTGAATACATGAATTACAATTTTAAATTTGCAAACAAAATTGCATAAAAGAATCATGTGTGAAAATAGTGAAAAGATATAACGACGAAATGCTGCGTCAAGTCTGAGATGCTTATCACTACTTTCCTCTCATTCTTGGAAGTCCCAAACCCTTCTCTAGACATAAGCTAAATTATCTAATCTTGCCTACATTTTTGGATTAATCTTTCAAAACTTTTCGACTCTTTCTTTTCTGGATCCACATAAATTCTTGTCAAATAAGCCAAGCTGTTTTCCACTGTGTACAATTCCCATATACTATTCCAATAAATAGAGGAGTTTTTCTACCTATCTATATTTACCTAAGCTTCAGTCACAGTAGACTTCTGCTCTGTTATTCTCCTTTATGGTAGACCTTAATAACCAAGACACCAAAACTGTGCTGTCATAGCCTCTTCACTTCGTGGTAGTAGCAGTTACCACAGAAGTAATGTAAAAATTGGTTGGAATACTTGTGGTATTGACTACTGCAAGTTCAATCATTTTATTTATAAGCTCTGTGAAGAATGTTTATTTCAATTTTTTTTCTATTTTGCTCATCTCCTCAACCGACCTGAAAAATATGAATGTTTCCTATACCAGTGAACTTTATTGTAAATTAACTCAAAACACTTATACCAGCAGACCTGTACACTATTTGAAAGCTTCTGCAACTAAAATTTACTTCTCATTCCCTTGTTTCTTCTAATACCATCAATCTGATAAAGGCTTCAGTAAAAATAATTAAAATCTGTGTACATTTATATTCTATCATGCATGTTGTACCTTCTTCACAGTAATATTAATTTCCTTTATTATTCTAATTCCATAATTGTTGGGCACTGCCTGCTGGCGCTGCTACTGAGGGCACAGAGAACAAAGGGTTAATGGTGTATGAGTGAGGTGAAACCCTGGTAATTCGTAGGCGTTTCCCAGCTCCACCTACCCTGACTCCCACCCCAATGGGCTGGCCACAAAAACCAGCATTTCCATCTCAGCATGAATGGCATTGGGTAACAACAAAACTTCCTTGTGCCCATCCCCACGGACCCGACCATGGCTAGCATCACGTATTTCCCGCCACTCATGGCCCCCAAATGAGGTGTTCTCAGGTTGTCCCCACCCAACTATCCCACCCACCTTTCCCAGTGCAGGCTGCCAACTCCCCACCCCCATCAACCAATCTCCTTTTCTCTTCCCGATTCCCCGTGCCCCACACCCTTTTTCCTATAAAATGTAAGTCCCCCAATTGAATAAAGAACCACGTGGATATACAATATGCATCTGCTCACCTCTGTGTCCCGCTGGACCCACCTGTGCCATCCCCCCAGCTCTGTGGGCCCCAGCCCTGAGACAGTGGACAGCAGACAAGCGGACAGCTCGCCTCAGCTCCCTCCGCTTCTCCGTTTTCCCTCCACCGGTCCGGAGGAGAAAACACATAATCATTAATTATAAATATTTAAGATGGTGTTAGTATTAACTTTTATATTCTCTATTCATTAATTTATTTACATTTAACGAAATTTTTCTTAATATTATGTAGCTATCAATGTAACAGATACTACTAACAGAAATCTAGATAACATTACATTTTCCTTCTTCTGCTTATCTTTTCATGACTAATGTTGACACATAAAGTCATGTTTAATCTATGCATATGTCGTGAAACTAAAATACATTTCAATTTTCCTAGTATCTCAGAGAAAACGTCAATTTGAGTATGAATTAGAATTTGCAAATGATGAATTGAGGACTAATTTGGAGTCGACTGTGAGTGTGTATTTACACAGAAAACATTTCAATGTAAAATATGAATTGATAACATTGATCTTTAAAGTGGTATTTGCACCAAGAAAACCATTTACGTAAGCCTGATTTACTTCTACTTTTCTTTATAGAATATTAGTACTCTTTTCAACTAATTAATACTATTTCTCTATCTTTCAATATTTTATTATATTATTTCTTTAATGCTCTGTGAGAAATATTTCAGGCTATAAAATTGTTAGCTATCAAACTATGCAAAGTATTATAATGAGAATATTACAACCCAAATATTTGAAAATCTAAACATTCTTAAAGAATTGTGACTCACTTGTAGTCATTAAAATATCACATTTATGAAGAATTATTTATTTGATGAAGTCTTTTTTGAAAAAGTTATCAGATGATTTAGCAATTGAGTTTTATATACATATGCATATAGGCATCTACTTCTAACATTCTCTACTCCAATTATATTTGGGATGGTTCATTCGAAGAGACAGTTAATAAAGCAAAACCAAAATAAGGAACAGATTGAAATTATCCTTATAAAGTAGCAAAAGTAGAAGTGGGAATATGAGTTCTAAAAATAGTGAAGAGTAATAGTATTTCATTTCAAAGACAGAGGAGTATATAGGTATGTGTCCAAGACTTACATTTTTTGATGTGTTAGCTTTTGGGTGCTGTATCTCTCATTACTGGCTAAGTGATTCTACGTAGGATTTTATTGATTCTGTGCAGTGCAAGTTTCATCAATACCCTGTTGAATGACATTTTAGAAAATGCCTTCTCCTGTATTTGAGAGTATAAACAATGCAATAATGAACAACTTTATACAATTTACCTCTCAAAACATTTCAGCTATACTTTCAAGAAAAACTAAAAATAGTGACATTGCTGGTTCATAGTGAACTGTTCTCAAATATATTATGTTGTCCAGCTGCTCTCCAAATTGTTGAGGAATATAGTAGACTTACCTGAAGCTTATCTGAGCTGTTCTGTCTCATATTTTAGGTAAACAGTTTGTGATTTCATTCTCTAATCTCAAATTATGATATTGTAAACACACTGCTTACATTTTAAAACCTTTTTCATCCTAGGAGGGCAAACAAACAGAAAATCGTTCCTCAAAACCTACTCCTGTCTTATCTCCCCAGTCTTCACATATCCAAATGCTTTTAAATCCATCGTTAATACTTTTGCTAAAGGTTGGAGAGGTTGCTCAGTGGTTAAAGGTGCTTGCTTGGAAAGCCTGATTGTCCTCTTTCAATTCCCTTTTACACAAATAAAGCCAGACACACAAAGTGGAACATGTGACTGGAGTTTGTTTGTAGTGACAAGAGACACTTGTGTGCCAATACATATTCTTTCTCTCTTTTTATTTAAATTAAAAATCTATTCCTTCCTTAACTTAACTGCTACTTTATTATATATTATTCGGAAAAATGTGTGTGATCATTACCAATTGAAATTTAATTTTTAAAACACCTTCAATTTTGTAGGACTTTGTAGGTATTCACAGATTATATAATTTTATCTGCAAAGAAGAGATGACAAGAATTCCACATTTTGTTTAATTTTTACAGAAAATCTCCAATAGGAATATCTATCACCATAAAATTTGAAAATATTTGCCAAAATCTACCTATAATTTACTAAACCCAATGATAATCTCTCCTGGCTATGGAAAATTCATACGACCACTCTGCACAATCTTTTTGTTTTAGGAAATAACTAGAGAGTAGGTGTTATAGTCAACTTTTCATTGCTGCTTCAAAAAAATCAAACAAAGGCAGCTGATGGGAGGAAGTGGTTTATTTTGGCTTACAGACTTAGGGGGAACTTTATGATGTCAGGGAAAACTATGGCATGAACATCTCCTGGCCAACATCGGATAGAAAACAGCAATAGGAGAGTGTGCCCCACACTGGCAAGGGGAAGCTGGTTATAACCTCCATAAGCCCACCCCCAATAATGTAGCTATAAGGAGGTTCCCATACCCAAATTGCCATCAGCTGGGGATTGAACATTCAGAACACATTCGTTTGTGGGGGACACCTGGATCAAACCATCACAGTAGGTAAGATGTTCCTAAAATAATTATCTAAGGGCTGGGGAGACTCAGTAGTTAAGGTGCTTGCCTGCAAAGCCTAACAATGCAGGTTCAATTCCCCAGCACCCACATAAAGCCAAATGCACAAAGTGGCACATGTATCTGGAGTTCCTTTGCAACATATGAAGGCCCTGGCATGCCCATTCTCTCTTTCTGTCTTTCTATCTCTCTCTGCTTGCAAATAAATATATAAAAACAAATAATTACATGAGAGGGAGAACAATAACATGAACTATTATCTAAAAATTGATTTGTAAAACAGAATAATCACCTGCATATTTTAAGAGTTTAATGTTCCAATGATTTTACTAAAACCTGAGACTATATTTAGGTCTTAGATATTAAATTGGTATATGTATTCTTTTTGCTTGTTTTCTTATAGTAAGTTTCAAAATATATTTTTATATTCAAGGGCTAATATTACACTGAAAGTTGAATCCATGACAGATGGACTGTGGAAGTTTCCTATAACATTGATTGCTACTGAACCTGAAGTGGAGGATGTCATTAACATTCAAGGAATTGGGTTATTTAAGACATCTGTTACAGAATTTACACTGACAAGTAAGACAAGGTAATATATTTATATATATATATATATATATACATATATATGAAGATGTGTATAATTAGTTTTATGAATGTAAGTTATGAAGTGAACTGTGAAAAAATATGAATTGGAGGATCCTACATGTCATCTTTAGCTGGTTAAGTCACAATGGTGCTATTTCTGTGACCCAAAGCATTATAGACCTCATAAAGTTTTATTTAAAATTTAGAAAATGGATCCTTTAAAGTGAATACTAAAAAGTCAAAAGTAAATGTTTAGTTTCTAAAATTTAGGATAACATTTCTGTTTGTGTTTCATAGATCTATCGATATACTTTTCTGAAGATCAATGGAGTAATGCACAGAAAAATCATTGGCAAAGAAAATGGTTTAACTTAATAGAAATGCTTACATAGCCTATTCCCCTTACATTCAATTCCTATTACTAATCTATCCTATACAACCACTGATTTGCTTTCTATCTCTATAGAATATTCTCTATGTTTCCTAAAAATGAAGCCACAAAATGATGAAATCTTTCATGTATTATTACACTGACCTTATCTGAATTTCTGAAGCTTCAAGCACTTTTCAGTATGCTATACTCATTCAATGAATTTCAGGAGTAAGGAAATGGTGTTTGTAAATAGAGATCCAACATTATAGATCCTTTAGGGAAAGAGAATATATTCCCCTTGTCTAGTCAGTAGGCAGAGAATTTTATATGATGTTTTTCAATATAGTTGCATATAAATGGTCTCTGGAATTTTATACTTTATTTAATAATAGCTGGTGGTATTTTCCTTTATTCCAGAGTTTGGGAAGATTTGATGGATTCTTAATAAGGAGGAAATTATTCACTGAACACAGAAAAAAAACTTGATGAATAGCAAAACAAAGAAAAGCTTCATATTACTAAGTCATAACATACACACATTTGGGAGTACAGCTCAGTAGCTGAGCACTTGCCCAGCACACTTTTCTAGATCCTGGGTCACATCCATAGAACCATAAAAAGGAAAGAAAAACTCCCATCTATATTTTCCCATTAGTGCTACAAACTATGTGCTAAATCGTGATATGAGAAGAAAGCACTTATCTGATAGGTTCATGTCCCTTTCTGCTGAACTTGTATAAAAATATTCAGTCTTTCACTGCAGCATGCAGTGTATGCTGTAGAATTTTTAAGGTAGTTTTCATAAAGTTGAGAAAGCATTTTCTTCCCATATAAGGTTTCCAGGGCAACAGTAAGAAATCACCACAAACACCATGACTAAAACAAAACTTTATCCTCTCACAATTTTGGAAAAATACGGGTGTTGATAAAGCCATGCTCTCTTTCTAAACTTAAATTAACAAATTGGTCTATATTTTTGTCTTTGCTTCTAGGACTGCTGACAACCCATGGGTTCATTAACTTGTATGCATATCCCTCCAATCTGTTTCCATTGTCACATACCCCTCTCAATAAGTATTTCTATTAGTATCTCTTCTTCTAAACACAACTGCTCCATTTCATAATAACCATTACATGTACATTGCTCTTATTTTACCATCATGAGAGATGAAGATTTCAACATATCATTTTATAAGCATTATTCATAAATACTCTATAATTTTATAGTATCAAGAGTGAATATTAGGGCTGGAGAGATGGGTCAGCATTTAAAAACACTTGCAAAGCCTGGAGCACTGGGTTTGATTCCACAATACCCATGTAAAGCCAGATGCACAAAGACAAATTGGCACATGTGTCTGGAGGTTGTTTGCAATAGCACTAGGCACTGGCATGCCCATTTTCTTCTCTCTCTCTCTCTCTCTCTCTCTCTCTCTCTCAAATAAAATTTTTTAAAAGCGTGAATATAAAATTTTACCAAATACTTCTTATGCATCAATGAATAAATCCTATCACGTACAGTTTCCTTCTGTACTTTGGCTATGTGATAGACGATATTAACTGAAAAAAAATTTGTATTCTTGGAATAAACCTTGTCATATATATATATATATATATATATATATATATATATATATATATATATATATATATATATATATATATATATATTTCTTTTATAAATTGCTTCATTCTTTTTCTAAACTCATGACAAATTTTTATCTTATAGGGTATATTTTTGTTAGAGCTCCTAAAATTTGTTCATGATCCTTTTCTACACACATGAAAGTTTTTTATCTTGTAGGATTCATTTTTAATTTTCATTTTCTTATTCTTACAGTTACCATTGCTCACCCCTTTTCTGGTTTTGCAGTGTGAGTAATGTGATACTCAGAAAAATGGGTTAGTAATTATTCCCTCTTTTTCTCTTTTTTTGGCAAGGTAATGTTTAGAATAATTTACATGTTTGTTAGAATTATCTAGTGAAATCAACTGGACCTGAAGTTTTCATTTTTTGGAACCTTATGGATTTCCTTAACTAATATTTTGCACGCTCAATATTGCACACTCAATATTGCATGAGATTTGGTAATTTTAAATGTTTCATTTTTTTCTGAGTTGTGAATGGGTTTTTATTGCATCATATTTTCTGCTTATATCCATAGAGACTGTATGTTAACACACGCATACACTTTCAAAAAATAAGAAGTCTCACTTCCATTTGAGTCCATATACTTTACCAGATCTTAAATTTTATTTATTTATTTTAATTTATGGCATTTAAAAATCCAATCTGTTTTTGATGATTCCCATACCATCTTCTGCTACCCTCTCTTTTCACCACAATTCTCTTCCCCCTATGTTTTTCTTTTGTTTACATGTCACAAGTACCCTCTTACTCAATACTTTCCTCCTACCAGAACTCTTCCTGATAATTTATATATATATATATATATATATATATATATATATACATATATATATATACATACACACACACACACACACTTTTGGTCACAGTACTATGTGTAGTAAGTTTGACGCACATACCCCCCATATATGCACATACTTGATATCTAAAATTTAGACCTGCATATCAGAACCACAAAGATTATAATTTTTGCTCATTCTAGGTTTGAGTCATTACACTCAATATGATTTTTTCCAGAAAATCCATTTTTTCAGAAAATTTAATAATTTCATTTTTCTGTACTGCTGAATAAAATTCCATTCTGTCTCAATTTTTCATTATCCACTCTGTTTCTTGGTATCTATATCATTTCCAATTCTTATCTTTTGTAAACATGAATGTAGAAGTTACTCCTTAGTATAGTGTAAAGTCCTTAGAGTATATGCTCAGGAGTGAAAAGACTACATGGTAAGAGGTCTATTACCATATTTTTAGTTCCTTTCATACTGATTTATATAATGATTTTTCTAGTTTGCATCTCCACCAACAGTTGATCAGTCGCTCATTCTAATATTCCTAAACAGAATTAGTTATCTACTTTCTATTTATTTATTTATTTATTTATCTATTTATTTATTTATTTGCAAGCAGAGATAGGTAGAAGAGAGACAGAGAGAATGGGTATTGGATATGCCAAGGCCTATAGCTGCTGTAAATGGCCTGCACATGCATGTGCCACTTTGTTTATGTGGCTTTACGTGGGTACTGGGGAATCAAAATTAGGTTGTTAGACGTTGCAGGAGAGCACCTTAACAACTGAGCTATCTTTCCAGCCCAGTTGTCTGTTTTCCTATATATAGCCATTCTGACTAGGTAAATAATATCCTAGCTTTTTCTTTTGTATTTCCCCTGTGGCTAGGAATTTTGAACATTTTCTTCTTTTATGAATTGTCTACCTATAACTGCACAATACTGATTTTAGTATTGATTTTATATCTTGCTAATTGATTTAAAGTATTTATTAATTCTGATATATTTCAGTTGGAACATATTTTATAGAGGCAGAAATAATTTAACTTCTTCCTTTCAATTTGTATTCCTTTTATCCATTATCTTGGCTTATTGCTCTGGTTAAGAGTTCTAGGACTGTATTAAATAAGAATGGAGAAACAGGACATACTTGACTTATAGCTGGTATTAATAAAATTTCTTTAATTTTTTCCTCATTTATTACAATGTTGGAATGGGCTTGTCATATATAGCCTTTATATTTCCCTTTATTTATTGAGAAAGTATATATATATATATATATATATATACACACACATATATATACATTACTTTTATCATGTTCCCTTTGCTTTTTCATCACCTTTTACTCCCCTCCTTTTACAATTATCTGAGGACCCTCCTCATTCAGGGTAATCCTTCCTCTGCTTTATTTTTGTTTTACCCCATCCTCCAAGTTTTGCGGAACATTGTGAAAGAATGGTTGGAAAGAATGTAACAACCACGGAGTTGCTTAGGCATAGTATGGAACACTATTGCTCTAGTATAATCTTTTTATGCTGACATGTGTTTTGAATATTCCTAGTTTTTTTTCTTCAGATCTTTTATCAGGAAGGAATGTTGGACTTTGTCAGTCTTTTTTTCTGAATCTGTTGATATGTCATGTGATTTCTGTCCTTGATTCTATTAATATGCTGTATTATATTTGTTGATTTTCAAACTTGGTCACAGGCAATGACTTTTTGATATGTAGTTGATTATGGTTTGCAAGTAAATTATAGAGAATTATTACATCTATGTTAATCAAGGATACTGACCTCTAATTGTCTATTTTTATTATGACTCCATCAGGTATTTTTTTATATTAGGGTAACACTGGCTTCATAATTTTTTGTAGTGTACCTTTTCATTCTATTTTAACAGTGGTTTTAGGGGTATATAGCTCAGTGGTAGAACATTTGACTGCATTTTATTTCATTTTAAGTCTATAATTTTAACAAAGATTATTTGGGAGAGGGGTATAACTCCATTGGCACAGTGTTTACCTAAACCTACATGAATTCCTATTTTTGATCTTCAGCACCACATAAAATCAAGCATGATGGTGCATGACTGCTTCCTCCACTTGACAGGTGGAAGCATAAGGATTGGAATTTCAAAGACATTTATAGCTACATAATGAGTTTAGGGCCAGGCCCTATTTAAAAAAAAATATTTGGAAGCCAGGCATAGTGATACACACCTATAATCCTAGCCTCTTAATTGGTCTCTGGATTCCTCAAAAAAGAACGTTTTCCATATATTGCTTCTGAATTAGTGGCTGTACTAAGGGGAAGTGGACATATGAGTTCCTGTTATATCTTCTTTCTATTGTAACATTCCTCTAGACACTGTTGTGCAACTCACTTATTTGATAATCCATCATTTTTAACAGTAGTTCTAACATTGTAACACAGCAATGATAATGGTGACTGAAGTACTATTAACTAATCTTTATGGAGATTGATTCTATTGATATATTTCCTTATATTGGGCAAGTGTCAGGCATATATAATATATATTTTTATCCCAAGTGCAATTACCCATGGCATGGAAATGGTCACTGGAAATTTAAATGTCATCCAGTTCAAGTTATAGTAATAACTATCTTCAGTCCCAAGAATTTTCAACAAGTCTGTAAAGTATTTTTAAATCACTTAGCAAGTTGAAAGCTAATTATAAGTAAGCCAATATAATGAAGATTAGTAGAAACAAAAAGGCTTCCTTTTAATAGTCACTTGCTTTACACATGAACATAACTACAAATGGCTAAACTTAACATTTGGCACATTGAATTCTGCTATTTTTTACAGATTTAATATTTTTATTGGTATACCATGAACATGTGATTTAAAAAAGAAAAGCAATCTATTAGAATTATACTTTGCTACCTGGAGAAGAATGAAGCTATAGTATTTTTTTAAATGCCACCTCATTTTTGGAAGCATTTAGTAATAATGTTGAAATGTAATCATTTTGCAACAGGATATATGCTCAGTTCTCACAAAGAGAATAAAGCAGTGATCACATTTGATGACTTATTCTCACACCTTTTTTTCAGATATTATGAGGAATTTATTGCCTATTTTCTACCTGGTGGTGAACAGGACTTTTTTGTAAAGCCTACTTCTGGAATTCTCCCTCCATTTTATACTAAAGGAGTTGTGATAGTTGTTGGATTTAAACCAAGAATGTACAGTAAGAAATATCAAGCAATACTTGTAATACAGGTAAGTTCCTTATGGGCAATAATGAAAGATGTTTGCTGTCACTAAAATCATTAAGTATAATAAATATAAAAAGCTTTTACCCAGTTTCTCCTGACAAACAACGATATTGCCTAGCAAAAAGTCAATATACTTCATATATTACCTTTCTTCTTTAAAACAAAATAAGTTAAATAGGGAATATGATACAGAAGGTTTTTCAGTATCTGGGAAAAAAGGAATTATTTTACTTCCATATTAAGAAAATGTGGAAGACACAAATAAAAACTCTACATAATTTGTAGTCACACAGCATTTTCTAAAAAAAAGTACTCAAGCATTAAGTTGCTTGAAATAAACATTTCAGGAACTTAGATTAGCATATATTGTAAAAATATTAAATACTATAATGAAGAATGAAAAAAGTTAAATTTTTAGAACTGTAAAACCATGTTGTAAAATGGCCATTTCTATAGATGACATTACAGTTAAATAAAATATTGAAAATTTATCTGGTAAGAGAAATTTCTGTATAGGGTTTCACAAAAATACCCTAGCTATAGAAAACTTTCAAATTACTTTGGAAAAGATAATTTCTATAGTTTACTTTGAGTGAAACAGTAATAAAAGGCATGTTTTTGTAACCCTATAAATCCTATGGTCAAAGAGTTTACTAGACGTTTTTAGTTTTTGCATGTGTGTGGTGTGATCGTTTGTATAAATATTTGCTTCTGTATGGGCATATGTGTGTGCATGGAAGTCACAGATCCATACTAAATGTCAAATCCTCTCTGTTTTTTCAGACAGGGTCTCTAACTGTACTTGGGTATTAACGATTTGACTAGATTCATTATTCAGTGAGTTCTATTTATTATTTGGCTCTAAATTCCCAGGGCAGGGATTACATGGAAGTACTCCCATTCCCTTCATTTTAACTTGGGTCCTAGGGATCTGAACTAAGGACCTCATACTTGTATATAAAATATTTTACCCACTGTGTCCAAGACTTATTTCCAAACTTTTTTTAAAATATATATTTATTGTCCATAATGAGTTACATTATTTTTTTAAATATATATTTATTGTCCATAATGAGTTACATTATTTAGTGGGCAAACCATGCGTAGTTATCTGGAATTCCCCAATTCCCCCCCTTCCCATCCCTGATCAGTTGTACATCCTCCTCCATGGGCTGTCTGTATTAGTCCTTGTGGCAAGGGATCCTGTATATCCTAGTACTCAGCCCGGTCTTCCTGGCCCAAGTGTGTTGTTACTGATGGATGCCATGCCTCTGGACAGTCCCCCCCCAGCACGGCTTTCACAATCTTTCTGCCCCATCTTCTGCTCAGTTCCCTGAGTCATGGAGGGTGAGTAATAAGGCTGCTTTAATGTTGCGAGCTTAGGGGTCCTTGTGTTGAAAATCCTTGGTTTCTGTCTCATTGGCCTATCCTGTGTTGATTGAATGACTGTGGTTATAGGTCCCTTGTTCATCTGTCATTGTCTGCTGGGTTCCCTATGGATCCTCCCGATATGACTGTGGAGGCTCCTCTCTTGCCAGGATCTCAGCCATCGGCCTACAGTTGGTTGGTAGGGTTAGATGGGCCACAGCTCTCTCGTTGCATCCTGAAAAATACAAACACATTAGGCTTATCCTGAGTTGGTTGAATGGCTGTGGCTATGGGTCCCTTGTTCATCCTGACCTTCTCTGCAGGGTTCGATACGGATCCTCCACAATATGACTGTGGTGGCTCATCTCTTGCCATGATCTCATCTTTTGGCCTGCTGTCAGGTGGTAGGATTATATGGGCCACAGCTCACTTGCTATATCTTGAAAAATACAAACACAATCTCCATCGGAGAGTGAGAACAGTATAGGTTAACAAATATACACCATTCTGGATTACCTAGTTTCCATTTTTAGTAGCCTCCCTGTCAGACGTTTGCATAGTGCATCTTTCCTTGGGAGCCCAAGAATATGGGATCCGGTGCATATTGCTTTAAATCCCCATTTCCAATCAAGGGTTCCCCCTCACTGAGTGGAATATTTGGCCGAATTTAATGGCTATTGATTGTCTCCCCCAGGCCCAGGCTCCTTCATTGCACAATTGCTCCTTTCTTGGTTTACTGTTCTCTCCCAGTAGGGACTGTATCCAGCCTATTCATGGCCGCAGACTATGTTTCATGCCAATGGTCTGTTTACTCCAGTTATTGCCAATCAACTTCCCCTGGCAGCTTGTGCAGTGCCCTCCAGCCCTTCACTAACTGCCATCTGGGGGTTGGTTACCATTCCAGACCTCGATGGGACTCTCGATGAAGATTGATGGCATTCTGTGGTTTCTTCAGGAACAGGATTTTGTCTCAGGCCTGGGGAGGGCGTTCAAGAGCCTTAACAGAATTCTGTCTTGTTTTTGGAACCTCATGGGTCACTTTGGTCAACAGCTCAGTGAGGGAAGGGACCGGTGACTGAGACCCGCGGCTTTTAGACTGATCAATTATTCACAAACTTAGACATTCTCCCCTGTTACTCATGACCCCTCTTGCCAGTTGACGCCCACTATTTACTCTTTAGGTTACAGTATGCTCGTGAGGATTTTATGTTTTTGAACCTAATTTGGATTGGCCTCCTGCTTAAGCCATTCCCCTCCCCCATTCCCATACTCCTCATTCATAACATCTCACTTTTTTCTATAAGTCTGCATAAAGAAAACAGTTATCCTGATTAAAGACCACATATGAGGGAGAGTATGCAGCTTTCAAATCTCTGTTCTTTTGAGTGTTTGCTTAGTAAGATCTGCTCAAAGTCAGACCATTTTTTTCGTAAATTTCGATATGTCATTTTTCCTTTCAGCTGAGTAGAGTTCCATCGTATAAATATACCACAGTTTTGTGGTCCATTCCTCCATGGATGAGCATTTGGGTTGATTCCAGTTCTTGGCTATTATGAATTGAGCTGCTATAAATATAGTTGTACAAAATTTTCTGCATCGAGATGTGGCGTCTGGCGGGTAGATGCCTAGGAGAGGGATAGCTGGGTCTATTAGTAGTTCTATGTCCATTCTGTCTAGAAGTCTCCACACTGCTTTCCATAGCGGTTGAACAAGTTTGCAATCCCACCAGCAGTGAATGAGGGTTCCTTTTCCCCGCATCCTTGCAAGCAACGATTGTTGTTGGTTTTCTTTATGATTGCCATTCTGACAGGGGTAAGATGGTATCTCATTGTGGTTTTGATTTGCATTTCCCTGATGCTTAAGGATGCTGTGCACTTTCTTAAATGAGTCAAGGCCATTTGTGTTTCCTCCTCCGTGAATTCTCTGTTGAGATCAGTACCCCATTTTGTGAGGGGGCATTTTGGGTTTTTGTTAATAATTCTTTTTGAATTCTCTGAAGGTTTTTGAAATTAGGCCTCTGTCAGAGTTGTCGCTGGCAAAAATCATTTCCCAATTTGAAGGGGGTCTATTGGCTCTGAGTGTGGTTTGTTTTTCTGTACAGAAGCTTCTGAGCCTGAACATGTCCCATTGGTTCAGTGTTTGTCATATTTCCTGGGCTGCTAGAGATTTGCTCAGGAAATTTTTTCCTTCTCCTATTTCATGCAGAGTTCCTCCTATTTTTTCTTCCACGGTGTTCAGTGTTACCGTGTTTATATTAAGATCTCTGATCCTTTTGGAGTTGAATTTTGTGCATGGTGAAAGTAGTGGGTCTAATTTCATTTTATTACACATGTTTATCCAATTCCTCCAGCACCATTAGTTGAAGATGCTATCTTTGGCCCATTGTACATTGCTGGCCCCCTTGTCAAAGACCACATAATTGAAGTTATTTCCATTTAAAGCTGTGTCTTCATTTCTGTTCCATTGATCTGTCTTTCTGTTTTTATGCCAGTACCATGCTGTTTTCATTACTATGGCTTTGTAATATGTTTTGAAGTCAGGCATGGTGATGCTTCCTGAGTAGGATTTGTTACTTAGAATAGTTTTGGCTATCCGAGGTCTTTTGCCTTTCCAAATAAATTTAGAGATTATTTTTTCTCTGTGAAGAAAGAGGTTTGGGATTTTTATCGGAATAGCATTGAATCTTTAAATCGCTTTTGGCAGGATTGCCATTTTTACTATATTGATTCTCCCTATCCATGAGCATGCAGTATCTTTCCATCTTCTCACATCCTCCTTTATTTCCTTCTTAAGTGTTTCAATATTTTCCTTATATAAGTCCTTTAAAACCTTGGTTAGTGATATTCCAAGGTATTTGATTTTCTTAGAGACTATAGAAAATGGGACAGTCTCTCTGATGTCTTTTTCTGTCTGCTTGCCTTCTGCATATAGAAAGGCTACTGATTTTTGTGTGTTAATTTTGTATCCTGCCACCTTGATAAAGGCATTAATCACCTTCAAGAGGTTACTGATACTATTCTTTGGGTCTGATATATAAAAGATCATGTCATCTGCAAAGAGGGATAGTTTAATTTCTTCCTTTCCAATTTGTATTCCTTTTATGTCCTTTTCTTGTCTTATTGCTTGGGCTAGAACTTCAAGCAGTATGTTAAAGAGCAGTGTTGAGAGTGGGCAGCCTTGTCTTTTTCCTTAATTGACTGGAAACTCCTTGAATTCCCCATTGAGAATGATCTGTGCTTTAAGAGATTTGTAAATTGACTTTATTAAATTGAACATTCTGTAAATATATGTTATTCCCAGCTGATCAATAGTGTCATTAAGCTCTGTAATGTCCCTGCTGATCTTCTCTTTGGTTGATCTGTCTAGAGCTGATAAAGGTGTATTAAAGTCTCCTACTATGATGGAATTGGAGTCTATTTCTGCTTTATTTTTGAGTTGGGTTTCCTTTATGAATTGTGTTTCATCCAAATTTGGTGCATATATGTTAATGATGGTGACATCTTACTGGTGTATCCTTCCTTTGATGAGTAAGAAGTAAC